>CM035440.1:103541190-103588690 GCA_020310875.1 Ceratopteris richardii | reverse complement strand
TCTTCCTGAAGATCCCCATTTAAGAAATCCCTTTTCACATTAAGTTGATAGATGGGCCATTGAAAATGATCACTTAGTACTAGACTTGCACAAATGGTTATAGATGTTGTTGTGGGAGCAAAGGTTTCTTCATAGTCTATGCCATGCTTTTGCTTATATCCTTTTCAACTAGTCTTGCTTTGTACTTATCCAAAGTACCATCGGAATTGTATATAATTTTGTAAATCGATGTCACTCATACAACTTGATGATTTGATGGTTTAGGAACAAGAATCCAAGTCCTATTGCTATGAATTGCACCGATTTCAACCTGCATTGCTTCTTCCCATTCAAGTTGGTCTTGAGATTCTTTAAATGTAGAAGATTCTAGAATTTCTTGAAGTTGATGTATGAGTGCATAGTTGACATAATCAATTTTCTCTTTTTGTTGTTTCTCAAGAAGACTTTGGGACCTTCTAGGTTGTTGTGAAGTACTTTCTTCTGAAGTGTTCTTTGAAATAAGTGTGACTTCCTCGGAAGTGTAGATGGGTGGACTAGAACTTTAACATGGATCTTTGGAGGAGTACGTAGAAGAATCATACAAAAACAACATCTTTTGAGATGCTGATTGAATGGTTGTCCATATCAGGTCGTCTATATGGCTTGGATTGATGATTGTATCCAATGAAAATATATTTTTTTGACTTACAAGATAACTTGTGATGTTCTTCCTTAATCACATAACAAATGTATCACAACCAAACACTTTGGATTATTTCATATTATATTCTCTTACATAGTAGCCTTAAAAATTATTCTATTGTAGAGCGCACTTGCAAAACCTTGATTGATTATGTGCACAAAAATGTGCACAATTTCAACCCAAAATCTAAAAGGTAAGACCTTGTTATGGAGCATAGTTCTGACCATCGTTATGAGACTTTGTATCTTCCTTTCTGCAAACACATTTTGAGATGGATTGCCAAGCTATGTGACTTGTCTCTTAATTACTTTTGCTTCAAAAAATTTTCAAAGTTGTGATTCATAAAGTTACCACTACCATCTAATCGAATAGTCTTGATTATGATGGATAATTCATTCTCAACTTGATAGATCCATTGTCAGAACTGAGACAAGGTGTTAGAATTTGACTTATGGAAATACACCCCAATGCATCTTGTGTGGTGATCTACTAACAAAATTAAGTAAACCAATCCACTAGGGATGGTGTATTCATAGGTCCACAAAGGTCCATGTAGACATGGGCCAGAGGTTGTCATGTTCAAGTTGATGCCTCTTTTGGAATTTGGGGGTCCTATGTTGTTTGCTTTGTGTACATGCTTGGAAAACATCTTGAACTTGGGTAATCTTTGGCAAACCTTTGACGAATTGTGATGATGATATCTTGGTAAGATAGGATGTGTGCCCATATCTTTGATGGCAAAGTTCTAAAAGGGATTCCTTAGCAAGAAAACATAATAGCGTGTATACACTTTCATCCTCTACTCCTTTGTCCATGATATCTTGGGTGGAGGGACGAATCACCTTGATCAAGTTATTATTGAATAATGCTTCTTGTGATGATCGATGAGAGCTTTCACTAAGATAAAGTTCATGCAAATATTGGCTACAAATAGCACATTGATCAATGATTTGCATTCTCCCTTGTGATTGGCGATTATAACTTTGCCTTTATCTTCAATTGGGAAACTTTTGTTATTTCCTAGATATGCTTCTATATGCTTCTTTAGTATGCTCTTCTAACTCTTGAAAGGAGTCATGGTCTTTGCACATATGAGAAACAACACTATCAAATATCCACTCTTGGGAGAGTCTTTAAGTAATTAAGACATTGGTTTCAATTGATATAAATAAGTTTTTTGACACAATGTGATTGATGTGTTGAAGAGTTAGAGTTACTTTTGCATGTAGATGCCCTTGAATTAATCTTTTTCTTATAGCATTGCTTCCTTAAATGACCTTGTTTGTCACAATAAATGACCCTTTTCTTATAGGAATACTTTTTTAAATGACCTTGTTTGTCATAATAATTCTTTAAATGACCTTGTTTGTTAGAAGTATCGGTGGAAGGTTTTTTATGACTATTACTAGAGTGATGAATATGGTTCTTGGACTTGTTAAATGGACCTTTGGATTTCATGAACATTTCTTGTGAAGAAGAAGAATTTGTGTGCGAGTCATGTAAGAGAAAAAGTCTGGAGAGATCCTCCCAAGTCAAAGCTTGCCCTTGGTTATAGATAGTGGTGACAAACATTTTGTATGACTAGTGGACCTATTGAGTAGAAGAATCATTATTTCTTCACTAGAGATGTCTCTTCCACATAAGGTGATCTTGCATTGTTAATCTTCAAAGGTCACAGTTAGTTTCATGATCGGGTCTTATGGGCAAATCAATAGATTGCAAAACTCTGCTTCTAGGCATAAATCTTAGATGGAGTTTTATCTTCATATAAATCTTGAAGGCTTTTCCATGCTTTGTGACAGGTTTTAATTGAGGTAATATGTCCTTTGATAAGCTCATCACATGCTAACAAGAGTGTCCCTAGGACACACTTGTCGTTATCATTCCACATATGCCACGCATCAGGGTCACTAACCTTTTGAGGTTCAAAATTAGTGGAATCTATCAGTTAATAAAATAGGTTGGTATAAAAATAGGCCTTGATTGTATCCTCCTATCGATTATATTTGATGTGGTTCAAGCATTCTTTCTTAGGCATAAACATCAACCTAAATGAAGGTGAAAATAACATGATCATCCATGAAGCATTTGATATTGTAGACATTGTATAGTCCTTTAACCCCATGTTTTCTTGTTAGTCCTTAAGATAGGAAATAAGATCAATTACAAAAGTCTTTTGTCTTAAAGCACTCATATTATAAAATAAAATTACCTTACATCTCAAAACATTGTTATTTTGCGCATATGAATTATATTATCTCTTTTCCTCCAGGTCAAACACCTTTGGGACTATTAAAGTTACAACATGAATTTATTTTGCTAGAGCAGTAATTGCCGCTTTTCCTACAGGTCAAACACCTTTGGGACTATTAAAGTTATAGAACAAAACTACTTGGGAAGTTATGCATTGATTACATAAATATGCTTCAACACTATTGCGATGTTATTTTAGTAGTGAAAAGTAAAATTTTATGCAAGAAGATTATGATGATCACCCTACGTAGTTGGTTGTTGGATTTGTATTTTATCTAACTTATGAGTGGTTTTTCTTGATTTATGGAAGAAAAATGAAAAGTACTATGCAGTAACATGACTATGAAACTATTAATTACTTGTTAAATTTTTCTTTAATACTGATTAAATTTTTGTACTAGGAAATACACATACAATTGTATAGAAGAGAACCTATTTGGTTTCAAGGTAATAGTTTGTGGATTCAAAGTCCTATCAAGTTTTGAATGTAGATATAATTTAAGCTACCTTAGGAGACAAGATACAAAAAGCCTGATGATATTTCATCTTTTGTTTTAAATTATTCACAAAAATGGTTTAAGTTTAAGGGCTAGTGACTTCTAAGAGCTTCATTATGTGTTTTATGTCACTCAGGATTCTCACAAGGTTGTTTATTATGTTTGAGGGGTGGTTGTAATTTGAAAGCTGTGCTATGAGACTTATTTTATTTTTATCCAAATTGTTATTTCATTAAATCCTTGGATGTTGATTGTTAAGTAAACAACCATAAATACTTTATATTAATCTAATTAACGAGATACTTGAATGGTTTTGGATGTCTACATGATTGGTAGCTTTGATTATGAGTACTATTTTGTTGGATGGACTTTAGCACGAACACATATATGATAAAAGTTACTGAGAGACATTAATCTCTTCATAGTACCTACCTTCTTGAAAAGGTTCAAGTGAACCCTCTCTTAGGTGCACATTTGAATAATTAAAAAGGCAAAATGTGAAGGTATGTGAGGTGGCAACGTACGCAGGAGTGAAAGTATGGCCCCCCATTTAAAATTTTGTATTTTCCTAAAGTCACTACATGACAAAACAGGGATTCACTAGCTGTTGGGCACACCTTGGACACAATCTTGGGACATAAAAGTGAGGGCCAAGATGCTATGGGAGTTAGGAGCTTACGTGAACCGACACCCAAGGGAAGGAGTATTCTTGGTTGGACGAAGCTATTGTGAGATATTCTGGAGCAAGAGAGAGAAGAGTGACACATTCAGAGAGAGTGCATGCAACACAGAGAGCCATTGCAAGGTGCAAGAAGAGTGACTTAGATTGTATGCAGAGAAGGTGAAGCAAGGAACATCAAGAGCTCAAAAGTCCTATTGGAGGTGTGCATCAACGGAAGGTGTCCATCCCTCCCCTTATTGGAAGCTTGGTGCAAGGTGTACATAAGGGCAAGCTTGGAGAAGGTGGAGGTTTGGTGTAGAGGTCGGCCACAAATTCTAAGTACTTTGTAATCTTGTTGCATAAGCATTATTTAGTCTTTGGCATATTGCATAGAGCATTTGGCTTATGAATAAGCTTGTATTCTTCTTGTCCTAATTGAGCAAAAGCTTTCGGTGTCATTAATTCTCTTCTTCTCACTCTCCATTCTCCTACAAACACTCAAGTTTCTTTTTGCACAAGAATCCCCCAACAAAATTTGGCATGCATGGTGGGACCTAAGGAGGCTTGAGCATAGGAGAAGCAATATTGCAGTGTGGAGAAGCATTATTCAAGTGCCAACAGTGCTCCAGTACTACATCGTTGGGTTAAGAGGTAAATCTTCTTATTAGCTCTCTTAGCCTAAGAGGATTATGAACAGCTCATGACTGCAACCCGGTCTCAAACATTGAGGATCACTTGCAAAGCAACAAGAAGGAAGGCTGTTAGAAGATCCCCTAGTCCATTGTCGTCAACATCATCAGTAAAGAACATGGCAAGTCAGGTAGATTTGGAAACTCTACTTTCTAGATTAAATATAAAACTTCCATCTTTCAAAGGCTTAGCTCAAGAAGATCCGGACGAGCACATTAGGAGATTCTTAGCATTATGCAAAACAAGAGGTTTGATGGGAAGAGAAGATGCCTTTCTGATCCTCTTTCCTACCACATTAGAAGGGCTAGCAGAAAAATGGTTCAGCTAGTTTGCTAAAAACCATTTCACCACATGGGATTTAATGAAAGAGGCATTCAAAACTCAACTCCAACACGAATACACTACAGAGATAATCATTGAGGAGTAAGAAAACTTGAGACTAGGTCCTGGTGAAACGTTTCTAGAGTTTGTAACTAGAGCCAAGGTGTTAATGGCTAAGTTGCCAGACCCTCCACATGATTTCTGTATTAAGAAATGGTTAGCTAAACCACTTCTAGTGAATACACAATGTAAAATCAAAGAATTAGTGTTGCCAATAGCCTCCATAGAAGAGTTCATCAATACAGCTACACGACTAGATCAAATAAGACAACAATATGGAGCAAGTTCATCTCAATTACCCTATTCTGTAGAAATTGAGGATCCAGTGATTCAATTAAGGAAAGAGCTGGAGAACTTAAAAAGAAGTAAACCTCAAAAGGAAGAAGAAAATGCAGTAACCTTGTTGAGGTGAGAAATCGAGGCATGCACATGGCCCTATCGAGAAAGAGGCATATGTGCAAGGCCATCATCTCCGAAGAGGCGATTCTCATGAGCTATGCCTAGTACTTTCTGCTCCTCAAAAGCTCGACAGAAAACTCCACGATGGCAATCGATGACGACGAAGATGTCGACGAAGAAAGCATATGCCGAGAAAAATGCTTGTGACCCCCAAAATCATTGTGCTCTTATTCCAATTACTACCCAAGTACTCCCATTACTACCAAGGTACCTTAGGGTATCCCCTGAGCTTGGGACCTTGGCTAGTTAGCCCTTGTCCCTCACACACATGAACTGATCCCTGTGGATCATATGGACTGATCCCTATGGATCATATGGACTGATCCCTATGGATCAATGATCCCTGTGGATCAATGTCTGACACTCTCTCCCCCGTCTAAAGATCATTGTCCTCAATGATTGATGAGGGACAGTACTTGCAAACCAGAGCTTCTAATTCCCAAGTAGAGTTAGTAAGTGGTAATCCTCTCCAGGCTACTAGATACTCCTGGATTACATGATTCCTCAATCACTTATGTCTCTATCTAGTATCCTGTGTGGAGAATGATTCGTGCTTTTTTTTTTAACTATCTTCCAAGGTCCACAAAACCTTGATGATAGCTTACTACACTTCCCTGTGGAGAGTGAAATACATCTAGTTGGTACCTGAAGAAAGACTCTATCTCCCTCCTCAAATGATCTAGGAGATCTCTTCCTATCAGCATACTCTTTAGCCCTATCAGGTGCTTGCTACATCTTGGCTTTAGCTATTTTGAAATTTTCTTGGACATTCGCTAAGAACTCTAAAGCATTAAGACATTTCTTTGGCATGCCTATGGTACTAGGAGCATTGGGATTCATGCCATAGTTCATCGCAAAATGAAAATCAACTAGTGGCAAATAACTATCCCAATCTGTCTAACTCTTAGACACATATGCCCTCAACATGTCCTCTAAAAACTGGTCGATCCTCTCAGTCCTGTGAATCTGACATCCCTATCTAAAACTATGGATGTCTGCAACCCATGCAATCTGAATACATGCTAGATAGACAACTCCGCTACCTGTGGATCAAATGAATTGATCCTTGTGAATCAAATAGACTGATCCCTATGGATCAATAATCCTTGTGGATCAAAGTGGATTGATCTGTGTGGATCAATGCCTGACACTTTGATCCCTGTGGATCAACTAGACTGATCTAATGTCTGACACTTTGATCCCTATGTGGAGTTTCTATCGTCTCCTGCGTGGGTATGAATTGATCCCTGTGGGCCAAAGTTATAATCCCTATGGATCATCAATCTATCTACCACAAATAGGATAGTATCCCACTTCATTTGGGCCCTCAATAACCCGACTATGAAGTCCATGGATACACTATCTCAGTAATGATATGTAACCTGTAAATGATACAAAAGACCTGATGTCTTTACCCTTGCTACTTTGTTGACTTGACACATAGAGCATTGTTGAATATAAGTGTGGACATCTCTGGCTATCCAGGCCACCAAAATGTTCTTTTAACAAGCTATATTGTCTTGTCAACACTTGGATGTCCTACAAGAGGCACATCATGATTATCATGCATGACTCTTCTTCTCAAATCCCAAGAATCTGGTACGCAACCCTTTCCTTTCTGTCTAACTATTCCATTTTCCTATGAGAAACTGGAATATAGAATGGACTTGTTCGCTCTGCTAGGGGAAGAAACAACTGAAACTGTCCCGTATCCTATAATAGAGTCATCATTGATGGCTCGAACAAATATGGATCTTCCACCTATGCTTCTATCACTCAAGCACAATGGCAAGTACCAACATGAGGAGATACACCTCATAAATGTCAATCCATGGAGACGTGAGGACTGGTATGAAGACCGTGAGCAAGTGATGGCACAAGTGCGTGAGTGAAAGCACACAAGCATGCACACACATACACACACACGTAGACAAGGTAAGAGCAAAGAGTGGAACAATGGAAAGCTTTGATTACAAAAGAAATCTCTTACAAAGCTCAAAACTACAACAAGCTAGCCTCAAAAATGATCTCTCCATCCCTTTTTATAGTTTTTTTGAGTGGTTTTGACCCTGTCCAGACATAGTGTTCGGCCTAGTTAAAAATTAGGTTCCAGAGCTTATTTGGGGGCTCAAACAGAATCTAAAAAATATGAAACTTGGTAGGATGATAGTTCTAATACTCCTCAAGCTCAAGGAATCCTCAGATTGAACAAAATGGAGTTGCAAAAACGAAAAATGGTATTTACAATGGTTTTTAGTGATAAAAATCACTATTTTTATAGGGATTTCTTCTGAAAATTTGACAGGTGCTTCTTGGAGCTCCCTACTTGCTCCTTCTTCTTGTGCGTCCACTTCCTTGATGTGCTTCTATGATTTGCCCTTGACCCTGAGCTGCAACACTCCCCCACTCTGGAGTCTGTCATCCCTGACAGACCCTTGCTCTAGTGGTTGTTCCATGTAGTACGTTGAGAGGTAGTGTCCTTCATGTATCAACCAGAGCGGTCCATCTTCCCAATGTAGCATGGTCGATTGTCGGGTTCTTTAGTTTTCCACTACTAGCCTATTCAAGAGGTGTGCCCAATGTATGTACTTCTTCCTTGGATTTCTTGGCTTTCAAAGGTTGTTAGTTGCTCAAAAGAGGTTGTCGATGTTGATCTTGAGCAGCTATCTAATGTGGATTGCTTCCTGGGTATTGATGTTGTACCCAGGATGTCCTTGAATTTTTGAAACATGAGTTTCATAGTATTAGACCAAGTACTTGTGACCCATAATGATTGATGGTTAAGTGCATTAGTGCATGGGTTGGAAAAAATAGGTGCCTTGTGCACGGCCTTGTAATGTAGCCCTATGCATGCATACTTGGAAAATGCATTGGACGAACTATGGTGCAAGAAGTTGGGTCTTGAGCTTAGTGCTCAAGGGATGCCGACGAAGAGGTTTCCTAATTGATCATGGTTATAGCATCGTTGAAGCATACACTTCTTACCATGGTGAAAGGTTCATCGATCTTCATCTCTTCATGTTGTACTTTCATCATGGTGATTGATAATTGGCTTGTCTTTCTGGTGGATGGATGTCTGTTTTGATGGTTCACCAATGAGTGTCATCCTTCTACTTTCCCTTTTTTTTTGGGAACAATTACAAAACAAGAAGAAGGTGGTTAGTATCAATAAAATGTACTAGATATGCCGAATGTGTCTCATGTGCCTGGGATTTCTCAATTGTGCCTATGCACGGTCATGTAATGTGGCCCTATTCTAATGCATACTTTGGAAATGCATGACCTGAATGGTGCAAAAGACAAGGTTATGCCAAAGGCACATTGCTGTTGCTGGTCGAGGCTTTTTGTTTGGAGGTGTAGATTGATTCTTGCAATGATGTAATCCTCCTTATAGGGACCCATTTCAGAATAGTATTCGGCTCTGTAGAGATCACCTCTGGTCTCTTCATCTTGAGATGGGTTCTGAAATTTTGTATCCTGCATAGTTCACTCTTTGGTTCTATGGATGCTCTTGGTACCTTAGGCTTCCAAACCCATATCCTTGATGATTGTCTTCTTACTTTTGCTGAAGGGTTGAGTTTATCTTCTCTTGGTCTTTGTGCTCTGTTCTTACCCTTTTCTCACCTTGGCCTCTTTGTTGAGACCTTGTACATGGTGGGGAGCATAGGCCGTTGTGTATGTAAGAGCTTCTTGGGTACCCACATCTGTAATCGCCCTTGTTGAGCTGCAGCTAATTTCTTAGGCACCCACATTTGTCGGAGATCTTTTGGTTGAGGTGGTCCTGGTTGTTTGTTCCTTGTCTTCACATGGTTGGCTTGCCTGAGTGGAAATTGTGTTGGCAAGGCTGATGGTTGCTCTCCTTTTTGTACCCAGATCTCTTTCATGCCTGGAACTACTTTCTTCTTAAAATCTCTTTGCCTATTTGATATAGTCATTGTCTTGTACTGTTTTGCTTGCCCTTGTGGTTGAGTTGTGGTTGCCGCATTAGTCCTTGCATGAGAGGAGGAGTCCGCTTGTCTTTGAGCCAGTTCTTCCATGATTGAGTTCTTCTGGAACACAGAGCTTTTGACACATACAACATCTTTTTTGCTAAGATTAGCCCTAGAAGAACTAAGAGAATGTGTGACATCTGGATTTGTGAGCATGCAATTATCTAATTCTAATGTGATGCATTGTTCCTATACCCAAACTTGAAGAAGTTGACTTCTGAGGTTCAACTTGACTGCATGGTCATAAATCCAATCTTGACCTAGGACAAGTGGCTCTCCAAGGTCCTCATCATGGCACACTAGCATTTTGACTTTCATTGGAACATCTTGAAGGAAGATGGGGAGTTCCATCTCTCCCAAACGAGGGGTTTCCACACCTCCTAAACCTATGAGATAGGCTTCTATGGGCTTGATGTTCAATTGCAGGTCTTGGCAGTATGAAAGTCTAACTGCACTAGTTGTTGCACCTGAGTCAACCAAGGCTTTCACAGTCCTTATACTCTGTCCTCGTCCTACCTCTACAGTCACAAAGGGATGTCGATCGATTATGCGAGGAGTACTTATGCCCAATTTTTGGTACATGTCCGTGTGATATTTTGGGGCTTTTGGATTGACATCTAAGCCTAGTTGTCTTAACTTATTTCGCCTTATGCGCTCTCTAGCCTCTGCCTATGCTTCTTCTCTAACCCTTAATTCCTCTTCTTTTCGCTTCTTACCAGTGTTGAGTCTCATGAGCATATCCTCTGTAAGAGATTCTTCATATAACTTGACTCGACAACCACTTATATAGTTTGGCAACATATCACCTTCTAAAGTGGCCAATTGAACCACACCGCTAGTGGAATTTCGATTAATGATCATGGGTCCATATCCCCTTTTTTCCAACTTACGGGCATGTTGCTTTAGCATATAAACCAACACTAGATGATCTTCTTTCGATCCTTTATCCTTGACATGTGCATCAAAGTATGCCTTCTGTCTTTTCTTGGCAGCATAGATGCGTGCTGCCGCTCATAGCCTCGTCTCCCCTAAGCGTTCTAGATCAAAGATCCTAGAGGACAATTCATGTCCATTCCACTTGACATGCTCTTGTGCTACTCTCAAGGTTGGGATTAGGAAGTCCAATGTTAGCACATCATTTTGTCCGAAGACCATCTGAAATGGGGTGGCATTGAGTACCGTTTTGTAGGCAACTCGATAAGCCCAAACATCATGATGAAGCTATTTGTCCCAATCAGAGCATTTATTATTTACAAGATTTGTCAACACATTACATAGGATCTTATTCGTGCTCTCAGCTTGTCCATTAGCTTGTGGATGATAGGGGGCTTACTTCTTATGTATCACCATGAATTCATGAAGTAGATTTTCAATGACTTCGTTCAAGAAGTGCGTACCTCTATCACTTACTAACTCTATTGGTAGCCCATATCTGGTGAACACGTTCTCAAATAAGAACTTCGCCATCGTCTGAGCATCATTCTTTATTGTGGCTTTTACTTCCACCCACTTTTTAAGGTAGTCTGTGGCTACAATGATGTACTCTACGTGGGAGTTTCTTGCTGGGGGGTTAATGGGACCTACAAAGTCTATACCCCACTTCGAGAATGTACGTCCTCCCATCATTGGCCTCAAAGGCATCTCATCTTTTCTGATCGGATATTGTGCACGTTGACATGTGTCACATTTCTTCACATAGGTATGTGCACCCATATGAAGAGTTGGACACCAAAGTCCTGAGAATAGAATAGTCTTAATTACTCGGTCAAGACCAAAATGTCCGCCTGCAACACTACTATGGGTAGTTTCTAGGATCTTCAAATAATCTGATTCGTGAACGCACAATCTTAAGTAACCATCTTTTCCTCTTCAGTATAGGTTGTCTCCTACCAAGGCATAGTCTTGAGCCTCTTGTTCCATGCTTCGTTTTCTTGCAGGACTAGCCTCATTGAGTAGTGTTCCCAATCTCATGAATTCTACCAATGGAGCACTCCAATATGGAATTAATGATACGTGATAAAGAGTCGCATGCTCCAATGAGGGTCTCTTCTAGCACACTGGACAATTCTTAATCCACTCATTTATTTCTTTGTCCATCCTAGGCCAATACACTCCTAAATGTTTTAGATTCTGCAATGTTCTTTGTTTAGAGTAGTGATTTCCTAGCATTCCCTCATGAGCTTGTTGCAACCAACCGTTGTGTTCATCGTCCTCAACACAACAAGCTAGTACACCCTCTGTATCTTGTTTGTACATGCTTCTGGCCAATATCTGATATTTTTGTGATTTTACAATTTCTTCTTTGTTTGTTTTTATGTTCTTATTTGCTGGTCCAAAGGTTAAGATAGGTACCAACTTATTTTCCCATTTAGGAACAACTTCTAAATTAAACAAATAAGCATCAGGTAGTTCATCAGACACTCCTTGCAGTGGCTCTCCTGAAGTAATGCGAGAAAGATGGTCCGCCCTAAGGTGGGTCCTACCCTTCCTGACAACAACTTCAAAGTCGTATTCCATTAGTAAGAGGAACCATCTTACTAAGTGGCCTGTATTGCAAGGTTTATTGACCAAATATAGTAAAGCTTGATGATCAGTGAGAAACTTGAACTTATTGGCCAATAGATAGTGTCTAAACTTCTTCACTGCATATACCATGCCTAAGCCTTCTCTTTCCGTTGTGGTCTACTAGCATATGCTATAGGCAAGTCCAAATTTCCTTCACCTGTGGGTTGTGCTAGCATACATCCTATTGCATGATTGGAAGCATCTACATGGACATGGAATGGCTTATTCCAATAAGGAGTGGTCAGTATTGGTGCTGAGCACAAGCGTTTCTTCAGCTCATTGAAGGAATTCTCGCATTCGTCATTCCAGTCAAAATTTGTCAGCAAGGCATAAAGAGGTTTAGCTATGATCGCATACATGTGGATGAACCTGCATAATATCCACAATGGCCCATAAAGGCTTGAACTTCTTTAATGGCCTCGGCAATTCTTTGTCCACGTCAGTTGATATTCCATTCTTAGAAACAATGTGACCTAAGATTTTACCTTGTTGCACCATGAACACACACTTCTCTAGGTTGAGACACACTCGATATTCTCTACACTTGTTGAACATATGTCAGAGCTGAGGGATGTGGTATCTTCTTTCTTGGGAATGAGCACATAAATCATCCATATATACTTCCAAGATCTTTCGCAAGAACTCCTTGAAGACATGACACATGAGCCTTTAGAATGTTGTAGGTGCATTGGTGAGCCCAAATGGCATCACACAGAATGCAAAGATTCCCCATTCTGTGGAAAAAGCTATTTTGTGTTGATCTTCTGGGGCAATGGCTACTTGGTTGTAGCCTGAAAATCCATCAAGGAAGCTATAAACTTCCTTGCCTGCAACACACTCCAATAAATGTTCAGTGATTGGAAGCAGATAACTATCTCTGATTATAGCGGCATTAACCTTTTTAAGGTTAATACACACCCGCAATTTTCAATTCTTCTTGGGCACCACTACAATGGGGGGCACCCATTCAGTATGCTCAATTTCATATATGAATCCAGCTTCAATCAACCTGTCAATTTCTTCTTTTATTTTTGCAATGTAAGTGTCATTATATGTGTAGGGCTTTTGTGTGGTGGGTTTGGCATCAGCAGTCATGGGGATAGTATGATAGCAAATTTTTGGATCTACTCCCTTCAAGTCTCTATAGTGCCATGCAAACATGTCCCTATATTCCCTTAAAAGAGCTACAAGCTCTGCTTCTTCTTTTGCACTTAGGTCATCTCCTATGTATGTGCATCTCTCTTCGTTCTCTTCAATGGTCATTGCAACCTTTTTTGTCTTTTTCTTGTTATCATATGCTTCTCCTATAATGGCCTCTATCTTAGGCATTCGTACCAAAATTTTTCTGTCTTCCACTTCATATTTCTTGAAATTTCTGGTCCTTCGAACAATGATTCCTCCCCTTCTTGTTTCACTGCTTTTCGTTTCTTTTTCTTTTGACCTCCTTCACTTCCTTCCTTCGAATTTATTGTTTTAATGCTTGTGAGAGGTTCTTCTTCTTTTTGGGTAAATACTCCTATATCTTCTAGATAGTGCTTCTCTGAATTGAAGAAACTATCCATTACAATGGACTCTAGATCATCGTCATTTTCTTCTTCTTCTATGACATTACTAGGGTCCATTCTTCCAACAAGGGCTGACACATGAACACTGAAATATGGTAACCCTCCTCATCACAATGAGGTGTCCATTGTTCTTCATTGACTGCAATGTCCATGGTAGCTAAGATTTCTGCCCAACTATGAGGCTCGAATTCCTCATTTGGAAATATCATCGGTG
Source organism: Ceratopteris richardii (assembly GCA_020310875.1). Classification (NCBI taxonomy): domain Eukaryota; kingdom Viridiplantae; phylum Streptophyta; class Polypodiopsida; order Polypodiales; family Pteridaceae; genus Ceratopteris; species Ceratopteris richardii. The sequence goes on along the minus strand of CM035440.1, from coordinate 103,574,734 downwards.
TATAGGCTAGGTCTTTAACTGGTCTATCTCCTGGGGGAGTTCCTTCTTCTCTCGCTTTTAGGTGCTTTTCCTCTTCCTCTGCGACATTGCAAATCCACAAGTGAGTATCTTCATGCAGCCATGATGGATGAGGTGAACTTCTAGAATGCACAGAGATAGAATCTTCTTTCGCTTTGTGGATAGGATTCCACTGTAGGGGTGGTACATCTCTGAAGGTGTAATCCTTCAAATTGACCTTGGTGGTGACCCCTAAGTGCTGCAAGTACAAGGAGTTGGTTCCCCAATCATGTACTATTTGCAATTGTCATAGGAAGGGTCTTCCTAGGATCATCTCGTAGACAATATTTTTCTCAAAGTCACATATAGCAAATGTGTGTTCAAACTCTACACAACAAGTGGTTAGAGTTATCCCTTCGAGCAATCCTAGAGGTCTTTCAAAATGATTGTCTGCCATTTGAAGCTTCATTCGAGTTGGTCTTATTGTGGGTTTGCCCCATCGCGTCCACAAGGAGGTGGTCGCAATAGCAACTCCAGCACCTGAATCTACAATTGCTTTGGTTGTGTAACCTTGATAGGTGATTGGAAGATAAGTATTACCTTCTTCACCTTCGCTCATTTCTCCTATTTTATCGAGAGGTATCTCTGGAACTTTTTGCTTAGAGCCTGCTTTTGTCATATTGGAATTAAGAACATAAGCTTTCATTGGTGGAGAGCTTTCTCTTTCAACCATTGGTTGAGCCTATGGAGGTAAAGAAACCCGCGGTTTGTTTACCAACTGCTCTAATCGTTCTAATAAGCCTTGGAAATGCAAATCCGGTTTGACAGAGTTTGTTTGATTGAACTTTTGATTAGTCTTGAGCATGGCTTGAGCTAGTTCTACCATTTTCATGCACATTTTTGTCCGTTCAATCTCTAAGTCTGCTCTAGAGTAACTCTTGTCTAGGTTTGCAGCTATTGGCCCTTCTTGAAGTCGAGCCTAGTAGGCCGTGAACATCATATCCAAGCCTTCTGGGGTTGGACCTACATGAACAGACCCTCGTTGCGGTCTATTACAATGGCTAGTGGGGTGGAATGAGGTGGTGTGGATGGAGTTTTGGCATGCAAGAGGCTTTGCAATGCAATGTCTTCTATTTTTGTTTTTGTGTCTTTCACGCTTTCTTCTATTTCAGATAACTGGTTTATCCTAGTTCAATGTCTGTGCCCTAGTGACTGCATGTACACGAGCCATATTACTACTACTTGAACTTGAATCCGACACTAAGCCTACCACATTGATGGGTGTAACCTTGGGCACACTAGAGGGATTCCTAGGACACTCTCTAGGAAGATGTTGCTTGCCGCACTCAGGAGAAAAGCCTTGTATTGTGATGTTTTGTCCTTGTCCCAGAGTTGGTTGGTGGGGACATTCACGAATGAAATGGTCACCCTAACATCTAAAACATGGTCCTCTAGGGCCTTGTGGTCTTACTTGTCTCAATTGGGGTCTGGGGTTAGGATTCGTATACAGGATATTGGAGTATTCTGGCTCCAAGTTTTGTTCCATAGATGGTGCCTCATATTGATATGAATAGGTCTCACTATGCTCAGGTGTGACTCTGTGTAATAGCCATGTGGACTACCTTCATGGGAGTAGTCTGAACTATGAGCATGAGCGTCATTTTCTGAGACCAATGGGGTTAGTGGCACCAATGCTCTATTAAGGTTCTCCTCTGCCACTGCATACTTAACTGGAATTACATTAGCAAGAGCTGGTGGTTGATTTCCTAGGACTGGTTGTGGCCTATATGGTGCCTAGTGTTGCTATGAACTTGAATCTGCCACTAAGCCTACCACATCGATGGGTGTAACCTTGGGAACACTAGAGGGATTCCTGGGACACTCTGTATGAAGATGTTGCTTGCCGCACTCAGGAGAAAAGCCTTGTATTGTGATGTTTTGTCCTTGTCCTAGAGTTGGTTGGTGGGGACATTCACGAATGAAATGGTCACCCTAACATCTAAAACATGGTCCTCTAGGGCCTTGTGGTCTTACTTGTCTCAATTGGGGTCTGTGGTTAGGATTTGTATACATGATATTGGAGTATTCTGGCTCCAAGTTTTGTTCCATAGATGGTGCCTCATATTGATATGAATAGGTCTCACTATGCTCAGGTGTGACTCTGTGTAATAGCCATGTGGACTACCTTCATGGGAGTAGTCTGAACTATGAGCATGAGCGTCATTTTCTGAGACCAATGGGGTTAGTGGCACCAATGCTCTATTAAGGTTCTCCTCTGCCACTGCATACTTAACCGGAATCACATTAGCAAGAGCTGGTGGTTGATTTCCTAGGACTGGTTGTGGCCTGTATGGTGCCTAGTGTTGCTATGAACTTGAATCCGCCACTAAGCCTACCACATTGATGGGTGTAACCTTGGGCACACTAGAGGGATTCCTGGGACACTCTATAGGAAGATGTTGCTTGCCGCACTCAGGAGAAAAGCCTTGTATTGTGATGTTTTGTCCTTGTCCCAGAGTTGGTTGGTGGGGACATTCACAAATGAAATGGTCACCCTAACATCTAAAACATGGTCCTCTAGGGCCTTGTGGTCTTACTTGTCTCAATTGGGGTCTGGGGTTAGGATTCGTATACAAGATATTGGAGTATTCTGGCTCCAAGTTTTTTTCCATAGATGGTGCCTCATATTGATATGAATAGGTCTCACTATGCTCAGGTGTGACTCTGTGTAATAGCCATGTGGACTACCTTCATAGGAGTAGTCTGAACTATGAGCATGAGCGTCATTTTCTGAGACGAATGGGGTTAGTGGCACCAATGCTCTATTAAGGTTCTCCTCTGCCACTGCATACTTAACTGGAATCACATTAGCAAGAGCTGGTGGTTGATTTCCTAGGACTCGTTGTGGCCTGTATGGTGCCTAGTGTTGCTATTGTGGTCTATAATATGGCTGTTGGTATTGATTTTGATACCTACTCTGTTGGTAAGGTTGCTAAAAATTTTGTCTAATAGCCTGCCTATTGTATGGGCAATCTTGAGCCGTATGACTTGTGTATTTTCTCGGTGCAATACATACCATTGGGGTTTCCTTGGGGTTGAGCTATCATCAAGTAGACATTAGCCACGTGGTCTCCTCCACATGTATAACATCGCTTCAATGGGGTGACCCTTGGTGGTTGCCTATTTTGAACTCCTAGCTTTTTGGCCACCTGCTCAGCTATCTCATCTATCTCCGTGGAGGTTCTAGAGGTATGACTAGTAGAACTGTTAGAGTCCTTATAGAGTTTGGACAATCCTAACTCACCCAAGTTGTCTTCTATGTCAATGCACATGCGCACACACTCTTCTAAAGATCTAGGCTCTTTCAAGTACACATATGACCTTAACTTTGTGCTTAGTAAGCCATCTAAAAACAAGGCCACTTGTTTGGCTGGTGTGGGTAGCTCTAGAATAGGCCATCTTTCTAAGTACTGTCTAAATCGTCTTCCTGCAAGTCGCACTGTTTCTTGGGGTGTCTGCTTGAAGTTGTGGATCAGGGATGATGTGTTATGCCTAATACCACTCTTGGAAAATTCTACAATGAATTCCTCTAGAAGCTGACCTATCTCTCTATAGTTGCGACTGTTTAGAGGTTGAAACCAAGCTAAGTCAGTACCCTTAAGAGTCAAACCAAATGCCTTGAACTGGGTGAACAAGTCCTCTACTTGTTCAGCTCTTAGCACTTTTTTGAACTCGGCCACATGATCGTAAGGATCTCCAAATCCATCAAAGTAGTTCTTCATTGCCTTGACCACTTGAGAAGGTCTAAGGGTTCTTGAGTGCACTCGAGGTTTGGGCAATGGGAAATCATGTTCATCTCTTTGATGCCTATGTGCTCGATGTCTCTCTCTTTCAGGTCTTTCACCTTCATGTCCTGATCTATCTCTGCCCACTGTATGTGCAAAGCTCACCTCGGGTCTCTCTCTCGTTCTTTCCTGCTGGTTTTCATGAGCCTTGGATGATCCTCCTCCTTGGAGACCATGGGAAACAGTGGATCTTGGTGGAGGGAAAACTGATTCACCTTGCCAAGTGTATGCATGCCTATCCTGCTCTGTTACCAAGAACAGTTTCTCTAAGGTGTGATCTAGATAGACAACTTTCCCAGGTGTCTCTGGATCTTGAACTCATAGATGGTGACTATTGGGTTAGGTTGATCTGGCTTGAATCTCCAAAAACCTTCCTCTGTTTCTCTATTTGAGAACAATTCTATGTTTTTGTTGTCTTGAGGGATCCAATCTGGAGTGATCACTCTAGTCAAGACTGATTTACCTCTGGGAGTCTTGGGTTTTCTTCCTAGGTATCCTTTCTCTAGGTCTCCTAGCTCGTTCTCAGCAATGATGTTTCCCAGCTCATCTGTCCTATCTGGTAGGCTAGTAACCACATACATGGTTCCTTCCTTATCAATGTATGCACCCTCTTCGAACTTGACCACTGGGTGTTCAAGTCCAAAGGGTTGTTCATGATTTTTGAGTTGGACCACTGATCGTCTTAGACGATCCTCATAGATGTGAGCACCTAATTGGTTGGTCCTGATATACTCCAATTGTGTCTTATAGGGACCTTCTGGTGTTTGTAAATAAGCAGTGCCTGAACGTGAGTCTAAAACCTATTTATTTCTATATACATAGGTTCAAGCATAGGTTCTTCTCTAGGAGCGGGTTGCAAGGGTTTCCATTGGTGAAGTCATTTATTTGTTTTTATGGTTTCCTTTCAAATAGGTGGTTATCACATTGAATGGCTTGAGTCATGTATTCATTTGAAGTCTTAACCTCGGGCATCGTGAGTAGAAGGTCCTTCAAATCATCTCTTAAACCCCATCTAAAATTGGCTTATAAAATACTCTTCATGCCAAGTGAGATCGCACATCAATTACCTAAATTCCGATGCATAGGAAGAGTCAGGGTGATTACCTTGGTGTAGCTTCTATAGTCTTGTTTTTGCTACTCGGCTTGTGTCTGCATCTCCAATTGTCATAGTGAGCTCTCAAAGAAACCCCTCATAGTCTTGAAGTACTACCATGTGCTTCTCCAAGATTGGGATGAATCATGATAATGCTTGACCATAGAGCAAGGTTCCAATAAAACCAACCTTGGATGCCTCATCCAGGTATCTATCAAGTTGCATATGGATGTACAATTTAACTTGCTGGAGAAATCCATGAAACTTTGTGCGATCACCATCGAACTTTTCTAGCATGAAAATCTCAGGTTCCTTCATGAAGGATGAAATAGGCTATTGATTCACTTGAATGCTTCCTTGATTTGCTTGAAGATCCCTGATTCAATCTTGTAATTCTTGAAGGAGTACACCTACATGCACCAGATGTCCCATCTCAACTTGAGTTAGGTCCTCAATGTAGAGAGTACATGCACGAAAGAAAATGAAAAGAAGAGTGTACTCACAAAAGAAAGAGTCTAAGAGACTCAAAGTGAGTAGACCAAGAAATGGGTAAACTCACATGGATTAGAAATGAGCTTGCCAAGAGCATGGAGTAGGCTCCTCCAGCTTCTAACCAAGTACAACTGTGGGGAGAGACCCTCCTTATATAGATTTGGGAAGGGCTCTTCAAAGTACATCTCATGTAGGATAATTCCCCTTGAAGGAGGATGAATAAAATGGTAGAAGAAAATGGCAAGGTACCCAAATACAAAAGAGATACAATATAAAATGGAAATAAACTAGAAATGGAGTGCCTCCTAGATACAAAAAATGGAGATCCACTCATGTGGATAGATGATGTAGGAGCAATCATGTTGTCAACATCCCTCGGTAGCTCCATTTTAGAGCGGTTGAATGTTGTAGAGGTGCACCAAGCGCTGGAGTGGAACTAGAGGTAAAGCCTTTGTGAACATGTCTGTGAGGCTCTCGTGAGAGGTACATTACTCAAGAGTAATCTCTTGAGACACAAGTTTCTCGCGGATGAAATGGTACTGGATCTTGATGCGCTTCATCCGAGCATGGAACACTGGATTCTTGGTGATGGCCAAGGCTGACTGGCTATCCGTGCGGATGCATGTCGGAGTGTAGCTCAAGCGTAAGCAGCACCTCCTTTACTTGTCAATCCGGAGAGATGTGAGGGCTGTTATGAAGACCTTGAGCATGTGAAGGCACAAATGTGTGAGTGAGAAGCACACTAGCATGTACACACATACACACACATGCACACAAGGCAAGATCAAAGAGAGGAACAATGGAAAGCTACAATTGCAAAGGAAATCTCTTATAAAAGCTCAAATCTCTCACAAGCCAACCTCAAAGATGCTAACCCCAAAAATGAGCTATCTAGCTCTTTTTGTAGTTTTTGGACTAGTTTTGGCCCTGTCTAGACCTAGTGTTCGGCCTAGTTAAAAATTAGGTTCCAAGGCTTATGTGAGGGCTCGAATGGACTCTAAACATTATGAAATTTGGTAGGATGATACTTTTGACACTCCTCAAGCTTGAGGACTCCTTGACTTGAATGAAATGGAGTTACAAAAATACGAAATGGTATTTACAATGGCTTTTAGTGATGAAAATCAATAATTTTATAGGGATTCCTTCTAAACATTTGACATGTACTTCTTGGAGCTCCCTACTTGCTCCTTCTTCTTGTGTGTCCACTTCTTTGACATGTTCTTGCACCTCGTTCTTGACCTTAAGTGCTAACACTCCCCCCCCCTCTCGAGTCTGTCATCCTTGACAGACCCTTGTTGTAGTGGTTGCTCCATGTAGCACTTTGAAAGGTAGTGTCCATGCTGTATGAACAAGAAGCCATATATCTTTTAGACATAGTAGGGTTGGTTGTCCGGTTCTTCATTTGTCACTGCTAGCCTTTGCAAGTTGTAGTCCGTTGGTATGTATTTCGTCCTTGGATTCTTGCATGAAGATATATTTGTGAGATTTCAAAGGTTGCTAGGTGCTCAAAAGAGGTTGTCCATGTTGATTTGGAGCACTTATCTGTGGTGGATTGCTTCGTTGCTATTGTTGTTGTAACCTTAATGTCCTCTAGATCTTTCAAAGATGATATTCATAGTCGTCATGCCAAGAACGTACAACCCATAATGAGTGATGGGTTAGTGTGTTAGTGCATGGGTTAAAGAAAGTATGTGCCTTGTGCACGGCCTTGTAATGTGACCCTATGCATGCATACTTGGAAAATGCATTGGAAGAAGTGTGGTATGAAAAGTGGAGGTCTTGAACTAAGTGCTCAATGGTATGCTGACGAAGAGGTTTCCTAATCTATCATGGTTATGGTGTTGCCAAAGTAAATATTCTTACCATGGTGAATGGTCGATCAATATTTATCTCTTTGTGTTGTGCACCTGTCATTGTGATGGACCATGGACTATTCTATCATTGTCTATGAATGCCCTTCTTGATGGTCCACTAATGAGATTCTTCGAGTGCCCAATCATGTCCCCTCTCTTCAAAGAAACATTTGTCAAATATTGAGAATTGAATATCTTTATATTCCTTGACAAACAACATTGGGTAACTACACCAAGCTTAGTTTCACATATTCTCTTTAGCTCACCATAAGCAGGAGTCTTCTCACCCAGTATACATACAAGGATTTGCAGGGTACCAAAACTACCCCTTGCAGAAATCTCCTTGGATGCTCTCATACATACAATAGTTAAGCATCGCTCAAGTTGTGGACCTTCAAGCTCTTCCCTCCTACCATGGTAAGGGGAAACAATAGTTGTGCATGTCATGTTCATGCCAAGTTTTGGACATCTACCAAATAAGGCAACAATAATATCATCTGCTAGTTGAGACACACTTCTATCCGACCTAATAAATGCCGAATCATCAACGATTCCATCTTCAACTAATCATGACTCATTCATGTTCCATGAGCCAAACTTGGGAACAATATCTCTCTCTCTCTCTCTCTTTTGTTTTTTTTTTTGAAACAATGTCACCAAACAAGAAGAAAGATGTTAGTATCAATAAAATAATTTACATACGTCAAATGTTTCTCATGTGCCTGGGATTCTCAAATGTGTCTATGCATACTTTGGAAATGCATGACCTGAATGGTGCAAAAGACAAGGTTATGCCAAAGGCACATGGTTGTTGCATGTCGAGGCTTCTGATGTTACTTGGGGACCTTGATGCAAGCTATACTTAGAGGTGTCCATTGGACATTGAGATGAAAACTGGTCATTCCTCCTTATAGGGATCCATTTGAGAACCATGTTTGGTTACCTAGAGATCACCTTGGGCTTCTTCATCTTGAGACGGTTTCTTAAATTCTGTATCCCACCTGGTTGGTTCTTTGGTTCTATGGGGCTACTAGTGCTTTTGGCTTCCAGACCCATACCATTCTTGCTGGTCTTTTGACTATTGTTGAAGAGGTGATTTGTTCTGCATTTGGTCTTGGTGTTTGGTTATGACCCTTGCCTTGCCTTGGCTTCTTTGTTGAGACTTTTCTCATGTGGGAGAGCATAGGTTGTTGTATATGTAAGAGCTTCTTGGGTACCCATATTTGTCATTGTCCTTGTTGAGCTGTAGCTAATTTCTTAGGCACCCAAACTTGTCGGATACCTTGTGGTTGAGCTTGTCCTAGTTTCTTCGTTCATCTTCTGGCCTGATTGGCTTGCTTGGATGGGAATTGTAGGGGTAAGGCCGGTGGTTGTCCTCCTTTTGTACCCAAATCTGCATCATGCTCGAAACTACTTTCTTGTTGAATGGCATCTTTCTATTTGATATATCAATTGTGGTGAACTATTGTGCTTGCTTTTGTGGTGGAACTACTGTGGTTGCATTAGTCTTTGAAGAAGAAGAGAGATCCACTCACCTTTGAGCCTGTTCTTCCATGGTTGACTCCTTCAGCATCATAGAGCTTTTGACACATACAACATCTTCTTCTATAAGATTAGTCTTAGAAGAACTAAGAGAATGTGTGACACCTAGATTTGTGAGCATGCAGTTCTCTAATTCTAATATAATGCATTGTTCATGTACCCAAACTTGAAGAATTTGACTTCTTAGGTTTAAATTGACTACATGCTCATATATATGGTTCCATAAGATCCTCATCTTCACACACTATCATTTTGACTGTCATTGGGACATCTTGAAGGTAGATGGGAAACTAGAGGTATCGTATCATGTCGGTTCAGTGGTATCGTATCGTGTAGCACAAGCAGTATTGTATCGTGGTTGGAGTGGTATCATATCGTCAGCCTAGTGGTATCATATCGTCTGGAAGGTATTGTATCATTTACAAACGAGTATCGTATCGTCCTAACCACTGGTATCACATCGTGAACTAATCAAATATCGTATCGTGCAAATCAGAGGTATCCTATCGTGGAAGTTGGTATCACCTTGGTGGTATTGTATCATCTACAGTGGTAAATGTGGTATCGTATCGCCTGTTCTGGGCCCCTAGAGAGATCATGTTTCCCTATTTTAACCCCCAAAACCATGAACTAGCTTAACTTTCTCATACAAAATCGGTTTGGTGTGATTTTGGGTTTGTTGGAAAGCTCGTGGGTTTGTTTATGGTAAAATTAATACGTGGATTATTAGATATATTATTTTGAAGTTGACCCTCAGGTGGACTAGGAAGCCAAGGAGTTCCAAAGGATTTTGAGCAATACAAGAGAACTTTGGGACTAGAAGACAAAGCTTATGAACCTGAGATCTGGCAGACACTTAGGCAAGGATAGACAAAGCATTAGATCATTTGAGGCTAGTGTCAACCATACAACCAAGTCTTGGGCACAACAACTACGTGGGTATCCCTACACACTAAGTTTTGACACAACTCCACTAGAGAAACAAAGAAGGAGAGATAATAAGTTATGCCTCTATTGTGAAAACCCTAACCATATTGCAATTAATTATTCCAACAAAATAACAAACTCTAGAGTTGTAATAACCCCTATAAGGTGCAAAAAGGAAGTCCACTTGACCGTACACCTGAACCATGATAAAAAAAGAGTCTCGTAATTCCAATAACACCCATAGAAACATGTCTTGCCCTTGTCAAGTTGATCATGCCTAAGAAGACCCTTTCCCTTACATCCCTAGTTGATTCAAGAGTCTCCTCATGTTTCATTGATGAGGGATTGGTCAAGAAACACAAGATTCCAGTCCTTCAGAAGAACAAACCAATAGTAGCTAAAGTAGTGGGTGGACGACCTCTAGCATCCAAGAATATTACCAAGGAAATCACACCATTAAGAGTATACCTTGGTGATCATGATTCTCACATATGTTTTAATGTAATATCAAGTCCGATTAACCTTGTTATCATTGAAATGCCCTGGCTAAAGAAACATAATCCAAACATCAATTGTGAGAGAAATAAAATCACTCATTGGGATATCCAAAAGAATCCAACATATGTAGGAGCCAAAGCCTTCATCCACGCAGTATGGAAGGAACCGACATATATGATCTATGCCATATTAGCTCAAGAGTCCAAGAAAGAAGATCCAATAAAGATACCTAGTCGACAAGAATATTGCTGAGAATCTAGCCGAGGGGTTTATTAGACACTCAAAATCTCCTACAAGAACCCGTATCCTATTTATAAAGAAGAAGGATAGGACTCTCCAAATGTGTGTAGACTATCATGGGTTGAATAAGGTAACTATAAAAATTAGATACCCTCTATCACTCATATCAGAGCTCTTGGAACACCTTGGGAAAGCAAAGTTCTTCACAAAGATTGACTTTTGAGGAGCTTACAATCTTTTCAGGATTAGAGAAGGAGATGAATGGAAGACAACATTTTGAACAAGGTAGGGCATTTTGACTCTATGTAGTTATGCCATTTGGTCTCACAAATGGTCCTATCATCTTTCAACATATGATTAATGATATCTTTCGAAAGTATCTAGATTATTTTATGGTAATATACCTTGATGATATCTTGATATTCTGAAAAAATCTAGAGGATCACAAATATTATGTAAAGATAGGTTTAGAGAAAGTAAGAGAAAAAGGTTCATATGTAAAATTGGAGAAGTTTTCTTTCCATCAAACAAAAGTGGAATTTTTAGAGTACATTATCTTAGATAAAGGAATATATGGACCCCAAGAAGATCAAGACAATCCTTGATTGGCAAGCACCTTCATGTGTTTGAGATGTATAATGCTCTCTAGGATTTTCCATTTTTATAGAATATTCATAAGAGATTACTCCAAGGTAGTGACACCTCTCACAATCCTTACAAGAAATGCAAAATTCTCATGGACTGAAGAAGCAAAAAAAGGTTTCTAGAACTTGAAATCAGCATTTACCAGTGCCCCAATTCTAGCTCCTTATGATCCTATCAAGCCTTTCTTCCTAGAGATATGTAAGCCGCCGGATTGGCAATTGTAAAGCCTATCTCTTTTTCATATTCCACACGAATCGAAAGGTCGTTGCGTAGATGTTGTATTCATTGATTTATAAATGAATACAACATCTACGCAATGACCTTTCGATTCGTGCGGAATATGAAAAAGAGATAGGCTTTACAATTGCCAATCCGACGGCTCCAAGCAGCGCAACCACCACCCAGAGGTCCAGTTCTATATCATGAAGAATACGTGCAAATCCTTGAAGATGATGAAGAAGATGACGAAGAAATCTTCCAGCTACTACGCCGAAAACGCATCAGGATTAGTTCATCTGATAGTCAAGTGCAAAGGTCTGTTGTAGGTGATAAAGTAGACAACAATGAAGAGGAAGGGCATGAAGAAGAAACTTTCCACGATACAACTACTTCGATGCATCAGGATTCATCAGCTCAATCATCTCCAAACCAGCAACAACATCAAATTGGTTCTGCTGATGATAATGATATATCTTCTAAAGGCGAATCTCAGCAACATTTCAAACAACAGGAACAAGAAGATACGCAACTTATTGTTGCAGAATTTTACAAGAATTGATTACAGTAGTTGAAGCTGCCATTGCTCAACCGGACGTCACTTCACAACAACAAACCGAAGCATCCAACACTCTACAACCCATTCCTCCACCATTGCCTCCAATTAAGCCCATTATCCCTGTTCCACCCATTGTCCCTGAGGAATCTACTGCTTCATCCTCCTCACCCAATTACTCTCCACTGGATTCCACTCATCTTCTGACAGCCTCTTCATCCCAGCACCCTCTTCCTCCGATTCCCATGTTCACCGAATTAGAATCTATGGGATGAATGCTCATCCAGTTTTCCCAGCAGCTTCCGGTACAACTGAGAATGATGATAGAAAATATTCGACAGGAATCGCAGCATAAGGTGGATACCCTTGAGGCAGATATCACTCCGTTGCAGGAAGAGGTAGATGCCGTAAAAGCAGAGAATCATAATCTGCATTTTTAGATTAGCCAGCTTCAAGCACAACTTGCTCAACAGGAGACAATAATCAGTCAAAGAGATGCTGCCTTAGCCAAAATTACAGTAAAAGATGATTTATTGTGTGCTGTTGATGCAGAAAACCTGCAATTGAAACAGTTACTACAGGATAAGGAAGATGCATGCATAGCTCTGGGCAATTTGTTGGAAGAGACAAGAGTACAATTGACTGAAGCAGTGCAGAAGGGACAGGAAATGTCCATTCTACTAAAAAAAACCAATACACAGTTAGAGTTCGTAAATGCCAACCTGACTAAATAAAATGCTGCTCTTAAAAGCTAGATGATGCTGGTCGCTCAACTAAAGAAGGAGATACCAGGGATAAGAAGAGAGCGTGATGCATATTATAGGACCATCCAGTTTCAAAATCAAGAATTGGAAAGATGAGAAAATCAACTTGGAACTCAAGCAGAAAGACTATCAAGAATAGATAAACAGATTGCAGACATGAAAGTCAGTCGTGATGCAGCTTTATCAAATGAATTTTATTTACAGGAAGCTTTTCTGTAGATACAGGCAGAAATTTTGATAAGCCAGGTTATTGCAACCAGTTCAGTAAGAACTGATGCTCAATTAGTAGAACCCGAAGTCCTCAAACATATGTTAGAGTCACTGAAAAAGAAAATTGCCCGGACATTTAGGTTAGCTAGAACTATGTATTTAGAGGGTATAATCGATGAGCCATAGAGTTTTGTATACCTGCTTGTTCAAGTCCACCGTGCGTGCCAATGTAAACCGCCGGATTGGCAATTGTAAAGCCTGTCTCTTTTTCATATTCCGCACGAACCGAAAGGTCATTGCATAGATGTTGTATTCATTTATAAATCAATGAAAAAGACACTTCGATGACGACCAAAAGAGTCGCCAGACTGTTTGTCTGGGCGAGACGTTCTGTGGAGTTCCCGTAGTGTGTGTTTGAGAATTCTGCGTACTGTTGTGTCTTTCTATTTTGGTTGATTATCTGCACCTGTTCGATAAAGATTAAGTTACGGTAATGTTACATTAAGTGAAGTATTGAATCACTGTTCTGTAAGTTGTTTACTGTAAGTCTGTGTTACGGTAATGTTTATTCTTGCGTTGTGTACTGAGATGTATTGATTGGAATACGAATAGTAATTCTGTAAAGGATTGAGCCAGAGTTTTCTGTTAGAAATTTTGATTAGTAGAGTTGTTTGAATGGAATGTCATGTGAGTGAGTTGATTTGGGAAAATCAAGTATAGGGCCTCTGATTTTTCAGACCCCTTCCACTCCCAAGAACCCGAATAGAGTTTAAACGCGTTCTGACGGCAAAAGCGCGTTTAACAAATAGTTGCATCAGACTTTGCCTTAGGGGTCATTCTATCCTAACATGGAGACGATGGATACCTACATCTAGTTGCATATCACTCAAGGAAATTCTCCCCTCTAGAGATGAATTATAAAATCCATGATAAAGAACTTCTTGCAATAGTGGATGCATTTGATACTTGGAATCATCACCTACAAGTAGTAGCCCACAAATTTATAGATCATAAGAATTTGGAGTATTTTATGAGCACCCACATCCTCAATAGAAGGCAATCTCAATGGAGTAACTTTTTATCCATGACCGAATTCTTATGATCTGTGTATACAGATCATAAGAATTTGGAGTATCTTATGATGACCTACATCCTTAATAGAAGCAATCTTGATGGAGTAACTTTTTATCCAGGTTTGATTTTTCCATCACATACTGTCTAGGATGCCAACAATGTCAGTCAGATGCCTTGTCAAAGAAATCTTACCTTGCACCAAAGAAAGGTGAAGAGGCCTTTGATCAACAAGAGGGTGTTTTAATCAAGCCTGAACATCTCCAATTAGCAGCTATTTCTTCAAGCCACTTTGAATATTCAACTTTGAATCCTTTGATTCATGAGATTCTACCACATGATGAATTGTTTTGTAATGTCAAGCAAAAAATTCAAGAAGGAAAAGTTCAAGAAGTAAATGAGTTCCAAGAAAAAGATGGGTTGCTATTCTATAAGAACCTATTATATGTCCCTCTAGGGAATCCCAAGATCCAAGTACTTCAACAACATCATGACAATCTTACAGCAGGACATTTTGGAGTAAATAAAATAGTAGAACTCATATCAAGGGATTTTTGGTGGCATCAAATGTGGAAGGAGGTCAAAGAATATATCCGAACCTATGTCATTTGCAACTAAGGTAATGCAGCATAAACCTCATGGGCTCTTGCAACCTTTACCTATTCCAAAAAGGCCATGGGATTCATTATCTATGGATTTCATCACAGATCTACCAAAGTCAGATAAGTATGATGCCATTCTTCTTATAGTGGATAGATTTACAAAGATGGCAAACTTCATTCCAACTACCAAGGCAATCATAGATACAACCACTACTAGACTTTTTCTCATATACATCTTTAGGCTTCATGGATTGCCTAGCGATATTATCAGTGATCGAGGTCCATAATTTATATCCAACTTTTTGATACACATGTTCTCCTAATACTCCTCAAGCTTCCTCAGCTTGAACAAAATGGAGTCTAAATTACCAAAAATTAATATTTACAATGAGGGTAGTGATAAAAAACATTGTTGGAATGCATAATGGATTATGAGAAATTATAATTAAGACTATTCTATGCCGGATCAGTGTTGACTACTCTGCATCCTTGGTCCTCCTTGCTCATCTCTTTGGCTCTCTTGTCTTGACTTCCTTGTCGCATACTTCCTTGGTGGTGGATTAAGGCAACACTAGCCATTTTTTATTTTAGCCAAGCAAGTAATTATGAGATGATTCTACAAGACCATCTGTAAACCAATTGAAGGTGGTGCAAGATTGGTGTAGCAATGCTCTATACTTGTAACACCTAGGGATAACGATTAGAATCAATCTCCATGTATTTGGACATCGAGATATGCCCCCTATCAAGTGGAAAAACATGCATAAATATGCAAATGATTTCCACTTAGATAAATCATAAGACTTTGATTCCCAGATGGATGAGGATGTGAACTTACGGGTTTCTAGGCAAGCCCACAAAGAAGATCAAATATTACTAGGAACAGACCCCACTAATCTAGTGATTTAAGATAGATATGTCAAATATTAGTATATATTCCTCAATGCTTTAAGGATGAAGAATTCAATGTCATGCCTAGATGAAAATTGTTGTATAGAGATGTTTTTTCTTGGTCTTATAGAGATTTAAAGGGTGTTGATCCTCATATTTATGCCTATAAAATCCCTATGGCACCTAATGCAAGACACTCTAAACAAAGACCTTACACTTATAATGATGTATATCTGGCCAAGATAAAAGAGAAGATTGAAAAACTCTGAGATGACCACAAGTATGATCTTCCCCAAGTCCATGATAGCATGCCCATGATGGAGTTTAGTACATGCACTTCTGATAGTTTCAAGCCCAAAGCACCTCCAAGAGTTTCATGTCTCCACACTTCGGATAATATCAAATCCACACGCTTTTGATAGTGTCGATTCCATGCACTTCCAATAGTGTTATAGGGTTGAATCACAAAGTGATTGTATCTCCCTCATTAATAAAATGTTTTGCACATGTTAAGGCTCATTTCAAAACTTTAAATCAATGATAGAACTCTCAATAAGTAAAAATGCAAAAGAGGAAGGCTAATGGGCATGTAAAGAGCTCACAAACCTATGGAAAATCCACCTTCGCTTTCTCTGGTCACCTAAACAAGTGCTTAATCATGTAAAAATACTTCAAAATGATGCAAACAAAAATACTTCAAAATGATGCAAACATGATAACTAATACTTCAAAACCTCCAAAAAAGTGTCACATAGCCACGATCAAGTAATAACCTCACTCAAAATGAAAGACAAAGTATAAACACGAGTTTGCATTAAGATAGAGAAATCTCACACTTTAATCAACCAAAAAGTCCTTTACAAATGCGTTCTTGAACTTTTTCTTGTGATTTTCCAAGACGTTTCCTTTTTTTTTTAATTCTAAAACTTCCTAGAAAATAAAAATTACTACTCTCAAAGGCTATTCTCTTGTGGATTTTTTGAGGGAATACTCTTCCCTTCATTACATTGTATACAACTACAAACGCCGTATCTGTTTAGAACTCTTCCAAGGTACAAAACTTGGTGGAATTTTTACGATAGTTGTTAAATTATACGAGGGTAGCCTAAATGAAAAAGAAGAAATTTGAAGAAATTTTTGTGGTCCTTGCCATCCCCATGTAACATGGCATGGTCCCAAGAAACATGTTGCTCATCTGCATGTTTTTGGTTCTCTATCATATGCATTAGTGCCTAAACAACAACATAGAAAATTGGATGATAAGGTTGTGAAATGTATTTTTATTGGGTGAAAGCAAATGCTATTGTCTATATCAAACATGGACTAAACATATTCTACTTAATCATGATGTTTTTTTTCTGGAAGATGCAATTCAGCCCTTAGTTTCATGTACCAAGGATACATGAGATAGCTCAAAGGATGCATCTGACACTTTGGTGCCTCATCTTATAGTTGGAGAATCAAATGCTACTCCTATGAACCAATTTCTTAGCCTTTACAAGTTTCAAATTAAGATGCAAATAATTCTATTTTTTATGAAGATCTACATGATGCACTTATTGATGAGAAATTTGGCATTGAACAGGCAAGATTGTGCCTAAATGGTTGGTGCAAAATTTTGAGAGATAGCAAATTAGATGCACCTTTGTCATAGCTTGCTCATTTAATCTCTTGTCATGATTCTTTTGCATTATATTTTCATGAAATGGCTAACTCTAGTCTTTGTGATGAGAATGTCTATTTCTTTTATTGAAGCACATAATTCAAAAATTGGATGGTTGCGATGAAATTAGAATATGATGCTATTATGAGGAAGGATGCTTGGCCTTTATGTGATTTTCCTCTAGGTAAAAAGGCCATTTGCAATAAATGGGTATACAAGGTAAAACATCACTTGATAGAATAATATATATGTATAACGCTAGACTTTTTTGTTAAAGATTATGATCAAGATTTTGATGAGATCGTTTCTCCCATATGATGAATCACAACAATTTGTAGCTTTTTTGCACTTCTATCTCATCATTGTTGGCATCTACATCAATTGGGAATGAAAATTAATTTTTGAATGGTGATAACATGAACAAGGGTATGTTTATCAACCTTGTGGTTTTATGCAAAAAGGGCATGGAAAAAAGTATGCAAGTTTTAAAGGGCATTGTATGGATTGAAGCAAGTACCACATGCTTGGTATGAAAACATACATGCCTACTTGCTAGCACATGGATTCTAGAATAGTCCAATTGAGAGAAACTTGTATGTTAAGCATGCTTATGATCTATTTCTGATTAATGTTGAACATGTTGATGATATGCAGCTCAAGCATCGAGAAGCATATTGCTAAATTTAAGGCAGGTTTGCATGCATCTTTTAGGATGTCAGATTTCGGCTATTTCTATCATTATTTGGGCATTTATTCTATGCAAGTTGATGGGGGAATAGCATTACGTCAAAGAAAACAAATTGATAAATTATTATTGTGTTTTCGCTTTGAAGATTGCAAACCTATTTGCACTCCCATGGAAACAAGTTTTTGGGATCCTTCATGATGGTAGAGATGCATTTGATGTTTTTGTCTATGAGAAAGCCATCAAATGTTTAATTTACTTATGCATAACCTAGCTTGATATTTACTTTGATGTCTCTTAGGTGATTAGTTTATGCATAGAACAAGTGTCAATCATTGTTAGGTAGCTAAGCGAATCTTTTTCTACTTGAGTGGTACCCAGCTACTTGGATTGTTTTATCTCAAGGGAGATTATGATCACCAGATTTACATGCTTTTTCTCACTCATATTGGGCTTGTTTCTATGATGCTCATTTATCCACTAGTATTTTTTCTTCATGCTCGGGATCTCATGCATATTTTGGTTGAGTAGGATGCAACCTACTATGCTCACTTCTAGTTGTGAGCTTGAATATAGGGTTCCTTTCACAACTATAGTTGAGTGTGTGTGGCTCAAACACCTTTTGGTTGATTTGGGTGTTGGTCAATCGTTTGCCACAAATATCTTTAATAGCATTCAGAGTGCATTGCTGGTTGCAAAGAACCCTGTGTTCCATGCTTGCAAAAAGGCACACTGAGATGCATTATAATTCTGTCGAGGAGAAAATCTCTACTATAGAGATCAATTTTGCTTATGTGCCCACATAGGATAATTTTTAAAATCTCTTCACAGAGGTTCTTTCTAGGGATAAATTTGAAGCCTTTTGCAAAGCTTTTGGATTACTTCCTTTTGTGGATTGATTTCATTCCCCATAGCTTGGCACTTTCGTAAGCATGAGTGCCAGCTCCTTGTTCACCACATCACTCCGAAAGGGATTTGTTGATATATTTTGTTAGTGATGTGTGTGAACATATGTGGGACAATGGGAGCACTTTGTTCCTCTTTAAGAGGTCCCCCCATCTTTTATATACACCTATAACAGTAACATTCTCTCATCTTTTGTACATTCACCGTGTAATACATTTTATGTTGTGTTTTTCTCCAAACTTCTTCTTCTTTGTGTTGTTTGTGTGTTTGCATAGTTCTTGAACTCCAACAATGCATAGAAGGTACTCACTTACAAGTTAGTCATGTTATTATAAAATTAATTCACTATTCATTCAATGATAAGAAAGATGTAATTTTGATTTATGGAGACTCTCACATGTGTGTAAGCCTAGATTTTTGGTAATTTATTCCCGTTTTCACATGATACTATGTCTTATAATAAGGGTGAAAGATAGCTTGTTGCCTAAGTATGTTTTGTCTACTTCATATTGTTTATATCCAACGGATGAAGATTGTGATGGACATCTGCATCATGCATGATGTAAATGAAATGTTAAATTTTGATCCTGTTTTCTTACCTTATTACTATCTTTGTCTCCCTCTCTTTCCCTCCTGTGTTTATTAGTTTTTGGATGTAATTAGAAGGCATGATATTTATGATAATATGAACATTGATGGTACTAAATTAGGAAAAGTTTTCTTTTTGGTTTGTTGGCATTAATTTATCATTTTGAGGCTAAATATTTTGGTACAGCATGCATATAGTAAGAATATGTGTTAATATCATGTCCAAGGATATAAGATGGTTTTTTCATTTACTTGTGTGACATCATGATGAAGTATATGGGAAAGTATGGATTCAATGTGAGTATGAATAGGTTGCAAGGATCTCTTTGGTCGTTTGGTTATATGCTTAAAGAATATGAGGGTTTAGGTTTTGAAGTTTTATTTCCACATGGAATAAACACATTCGAGTTAGTCCTGACGTTTTTTTTTTTGTGGAAGATGCAATTGAACCCTTAATTTCATGTAGCAAGGAAACATCAATCAACTCAAAGGATTCATACGACACTTTGGATCCTCTTTTTATAGGTGGAAAATCATTATATTTTTTATGTAGATTTACATGATGTACTTATTGATAAGGGAGCTGATGTTGAAGAGGAAAAAACTAGGCATAAATGGTTGGTGGAGACTTTCAAAGGTAGAAAATTAGATGCAATTTTTCCATAGCATTCTCATTTAAATCTCTCATAATGCTTCTTTTGCATCAGATTTTCATGCAATGGCTAACTCTAGTCTTTTTGCTCATGCAATGGCTAACTCTAGTCTTTTTGCTGAGAATGAGTTTGTTTCTTTTAATGAAGCACATAATTCAAAAAATTGGATGGCTTCCATGCAATAAAAACATGATGCTATTATGAAGAGTGGTACATGGACTTTTTGGGAATTTTCATCTAGGGAAAAAGGGCATTTGCAATAAATGGGTACAGACGTTAAAACATAGCTTGATGGAATAATTTATAAGTATAAGGCTAGTCTTGTTGCCAAAGATTATGCTCAAGATTTTGATGCGACCTTTGCTCCCATATGCCAAATGACAAATATTTGTAACATTTTTGCGCATCTAGCTCATCAAAATTGGACTACATCAATCGAAAATTAAAGCTACATTTTGGTGATTTACATGAAGAAGTGTATGTTTTTCAACCTCATGGTTTTGTGCAAAAAGCGCATGAAAAAAAATTATGCAAGTTGTAAAAGAAATTGTATGGATTGAAGCAAGTACCACATGGTGGGTATGAATGCCTAAAAGTAACTGTGTAAGATTATGAATCAAGTAAACCCCATCAAGTGACAACAATATCAAAAGCTATCATGCAGTAGAGCTTTAGTCAAAGCATTTGCAGCATTATCTCAAGTATGAACCTTCTCAAAAATACAATGCTATGTGGCTATGCAATCTCTAATGAAGTGACACCTCATCTCAATGTCCATGGTCTTTGCAGGAGAGACCAGATTCTTAGCCAAAGCAAAGGCACTCTGACTATCACTGAGCAAATGACCTACATGCTGAGGTAGACCCATATGACAAGCAAGAGAGAAGGCCACAATGCTTCCTTATGTGCCTCACTTGCTGCAACATATTGTTCTTTTGTAGCAACATAATATTCTTCTATAGTGGAAACATTTGTACATTCTTGCAAACGAGATCTCCATGAGCTAGCACCTGTAGCAAAATGAAAAATATGCCTTAATGTAGACTTTTGATTTCCTACACAACCAACATAATTAAAAATTGTGTAACTAATAATGGATGTGTTCCTTCTACCCAAGCTTAGAAACTTATCCTTAGTGCCACTCAGATATCTCAAAATCATCTTGACCACTTCCCAATTCTTGTTGCTAGGATTAGACATATATCTGCTCACAACCCCCATTGTAAATGCAACGTCTCATCTCGTAGCTACCATAGCATACATGAGACTATCAACAATAGACTAATAAGGAATTCCTCATCTGATTTGGGGAATTCATCCTTGCTCAATTTCACATCTATGGGTAAAGGATTACTCAATACCGAGGGATTTCTTAAAGGTGAAATCCAAAAGCATGAGTGGATGCTTAGACTTAAGCATTAGAGAGATTCTTGAAAATCCTCGAGGTAGCTACTTAAAGCTTTAGTTAGAAAGGAATCTAAAGATAAGAAGTAAACAACTCTTGTCACTACAAAATTGGTCAAAAGTGAATTGGAAAAGTTCAAGAACTTGGAATGACAATTGGTTTTTCTTTTGAAACCCTAAAGGATGGATGTTCCATCAAAAGGTTTTCATGTTCCCAAGGGAAAGCACAAGATCATGAAACAATCATGTGAAGGGATCAAAACCTAGAAAATCTAGTTAGAGATAATGCCTAAAATTTCAAAATTCTCGTTAACAATTGAAGCAAGAAGATACTCTATCAAGAGATGTTTAGAATTCAGGATAAGTATCACCCACACATTAATGTGAATATAAAATAGGGTGGTATGGGACAACAGATTTTATACTCATCGATGTAGGAAACAATATAAAATATGTTGTCTCATACCACCCTATTTTATATTCACATTAATGTGTGGTGATAGTTATCCTAAATTCTAAACATCTCTTGATAGAGTACCTTCTTGCTTCAATTGTTAACGAGAATTTTGAAATTTTAGGCATTATCTCTAACTAGATTTTCTAGGTTTTGATCCCTTCACATGATCGTTTCATGATCTTGTGCTTTCCATTGGGAACTTGAAAACCTTTTGATGGAAGATCCATCCTTTAGGGCTTTCAAAAGAAAAACCAATTTTCATTCCAAGTTCTTGAACTTTTCCAATTCAAGTTTGACCAATTTTGTAGTGACAAGAGTTGTTTACTTCTTATCTTTAGATTCCTTTCTAACTAAAGCTTTAAGTAGCTACTGCGAGGATTTTTAGGAATCTCTCTACTGCTTAAGTCTAAGCATCCACTCATGCTTTTGGATTTCACCTTTAAGAAATCCCTTTAAGGATAGGTAAACTTTAAGTTTTACCTTCCACAAACTTAATTACTCTCATCACGGTTGCAGACTACATACTTGGAATATTTACTCTGTTTAGACTTGGAACAACTTACTCTTTTCACACTTTTCCATTGGATAAGTGGAACTGAGTGAGAAATTCATAAAAAAAATTTGATTGCCAATACTTGGGCAAACATCAAAGTAGTTTCAATTGCACGTTCTTGGACAAACATTGCCAAGCTTGATCAAATCTTGTTGATTCTACGACAAAATAAAGACTTTATCTTTATCGTTTAAGATCTTTCAAACTTTTTTAAGCTTTTTGGCTTACCTATAGGATCTTTAGATATACTTTTCTCATCACAAGTCTAGGCATACTGGACAGCTCTAACGCCGCAGGAAAAAGTGGTTTTACGAGACTTTATTCGGTTTAAATCCCTCGAAATCGGTCTACTTGGATTACCTAGAACCCACAAGTATCTCGAATAGGATTCTTCTTATGGCTATGCACTAGCTCATAAATTCTCGGCAGACGCACCAAAATGAATAGTCCTTATGCCCAAGGAAAAAGTGATTATGCGAGACTTTATTTTGCTCAAATCCCTCGCAATCAGTTTACTTGGATTACCTAGAGCCCACAATTATCTCGCATATAGTGATAGGATGGAAAGGAAAGAAGGCAAGGATGGAATTTAATAAAAAGAAAACCTCCGCTCATAATGTCTCGGATATCATTAGTCGGAGCGACAGTGCACAGTCTTACACACGTGCATACTCTTATGAGAGCACCATGTGTTGTACCAGACAGCCAAAGCTGCAAGTAACTTGTTGTCTTGCAAGTTGCTTACCTTCGTCATTTACAATATTTTTTAGCAGGAAAATTCAAAGGGTGCTGCTGTCATCTAATCTCACTTGGATTGTTGGTCTCCCTCTGCCAAACACATCCTCCAGGCTCCAGCGTCCCAGTCTCTGAGACCTTTGCAAGGTGCAACTTGCGAGTCCCTGCTGAATGTGACAAGAATCAAGTAAGAGTTCCCCTTTCACATAAAAGAGCCAACCCGATCGTGCGTGGTTCTACGTAGTTGGATACCCTTGGAGCGTATGAGAATCGTCACAATTCACAATACTCCATACTCCGGCCTTCAAAGGCGTCCACTACGGCCCACGGGGGATGATCGCTTATTGAGAAAATCAAGAAATTATAGTCTATAATTCTATATGCAAATTCACCCTACCTCGAGATTTTGGCTTCTACGAAACTTTCGAAATGAATACCGTATGGTTGTTTTTTTTTTTTTTTTTTTTTTTGAATCTTAGTTACCGCGGAGGAATTAGAGCATCGGAATACTATTTAATTTGTCACCTTTTCTGTAGTATTTCTACGCTCACCTATGCAAGCACAGAATAGTGCACCAATGACTCTAACAACGTCAGAAACAGTAATCAATTGATAGCTGGTAAGTTAACTCCGATAATCTTCTATAAATCTCAGAAAAGGAATTTTGCATCAAGATTGTACCCTGATCTTCAACTCCGATCATAGTACGCTACATTATACAATACAAAGATTCGTTCTGACGCAACCAACAAAGATGGTCCTGTCCATAAGACTATGCGAATTATTAAAACATCTTCAAGCACTCGCAAATGTGCCTCATGTGCACTGTCTTTGTCCACATTAAATCAACACGGCACATTGTATAGGCCTAAGGTACACATTCCTTATATCTACGAGCTCTTCCAGTCTGATATATTGACAGAATGTGTAGATTACCACAGAGAAGGTCATAATGCACACTGTTATGTCCTAGAGAACACGGTACGAAAGTAGATTAATGAAAAATCTGAGCTCCCAACGCGTTAAAAGATGTTGTAAATTGGAGAGTTCTTGCGTGCCCACCTACACACTGAAAAAAACCAACCCCACCACGAGAGCTTCCCTCCCCTGAAATCGATGCACACCAGCCGCTATCCAGCTCCTCCCTGACAACCTTTTTTCCCAGCAATTATACGCGCCCATGTGTAATCAAAGCTGCGCCTGCCTGCCATGCCTTTCAGATCAAAAAACAAAAAGCCGTTTCGCTCGTCAGACCTGCAAAAAAAACGGACCTGCCAAAAGAAGCTCACTGCGCATATTACGGTAGTTGGCAGCATAATTAATTTCATTGACACCTAGAGGGTCAAGAACAGTGTGCAATTGCTAGGCGATCCTATTTGAAATGTGCCCACTACCAGCTCAACAGATTTGGATCGACATCCACAAATAGAATGGTCACTATTGAACTGCTTGGCCGGGGATTTCATAGTTGTGAAAGATAAGGAGCACACGCTTGAGATTGACGGAGGAAACTTCGAAGCTAAGAATGATATCACTCGATTGCGATTGGTGAAACCAATGGAACACAGGAGCTTTCCCATTGTATATCAAAAATTACAAATGACCTTCTCATCTGCATGCACCACAATAACTCGTCCTATGCTGGAATACTCACCTCTATGGACATGAATTGATGCCTCGTTTTGCGTCCTTATTGATCATGCTAATTCCCCGTAACCTCTCGTTCATATCCTACAGATGATTGAAAAACCTTCCTCCAACGCCAAAATCTACCAGATGTCCTAGCGCATCCCCACTTTTGGTTTACAAAAAAAACTCACTGGCTCTTGAGCAAACAACCCTTTATCTCATGCAATCCTACCCCCTTCTTTCTCAACATCATACTTGAAGCTCACTGTCACGTTTGAAATCCTTGATGTCATTCTCTTATTTGCCAAGGGATAACCTGCATGAAAACCTTTACCATTACGTAAGGACGTGCAAATAAGCCTTCTGGACTTCTCTTCTTGTGTTATCAAGACCTTCTCAGAACCCTTGATGATAAAGTATCTTCCAACATCAAAAGCACAATGGCCTTTTTCAAGTGAAACCTTTTCTCCACATCCCTGCAGCCAATATCTCCGATTGCTTCTCATCAATTATCAAACTCATTCTGCAATGCCTGAAATCAAGCGTATTTTCCTGCCAAATAGAACCGCATTAGTGCATAAAAATCCACCATTTTTGGGGCTAACATACTTCCCTCTTCTTATTTGCGAAGTCGTCCTCGACGAGCCACTATTGCTGCAATAAATTTCAAACAACCATGACCTTGTCAATGTTCAATTAGTTCACATACCTTTCCATCGAGCCGCCACTTCCACTGAACCTGCACTCATCGAAGCTATTAGTGCTAAAAATCACTCATGAATACATACAAATCAATCACTTCCAAAATGATTCAAGATCATGCACATATATGCAATTCCATTTCAGCCATGCATTACTTTGCTCATACATTCCATTACGAAAAATGGTCTCAACCAAAATAACACATGCATACCTTTCCATATCTTACACATGAAACTAACATTGCGAAAAACAGAAAGAAAATACCAAAATAAACAACAACAACTGAAATGAATCAAATCGGAGATGCAAAAATACCCAAAATGCATACCCCATTATTGCACCTACTATTCGCTATGTACAATCATTTGATGACTAGACATTCTCGAAGAATCCCCATCGTCGTCTTACAAAAATCATCGAAACTCGAGTGCAAGTCAAGACATACATCAGAACCCTAGAGTGTCCCACACACTAGAAAAACCCTCAGATAGAGCACACAAGTTATAAAGCACTACCGTTGCATTACCTCACTAAAGCCTCATCCATAAATACATATAGAGTCTCCGTGCCTTCAAGAATGTTGATTCAAAGTGAGCTGATCTGTCGCGAGCCAACACATACCAATCACACAAGCAAATAACGTTCCCTTCCAGGCGATCATCGCCCTCTCCTCTCTTTCTCTCCCCCTCAGGAGTGGGGAATAACTTCATATGAAAATTTTATTTTAATCACACGTTGGCCTACATTGTCACTGGATGCGATTCGTGGACCTCACCACCCGATCAGGTTGATTCCACCCATCTACCAATGCAATGCAGCGCACAACACACAAACACATAATGATAACACATAACATATATCAGCTAGCCCATAACGAAGCTGGATACGGCTCGTGGTCGTGACTACCCAGCCACGATGGCTCCATCCACCTACCAACCCGTTATGGCGCGTAGCTAAGACACAATCACATACATCCCAAGCCTATGGCGAAACTAGCTGCGGCACATGGTCCTAACCACCCGGCGAGGATAAATCCACCCACCTACTAGCCCACCATAGCGCATTGGTACGATCCCACAACACACTTTCTTTTTTTTTTTTTTCGTTTTTTCATAGTTAATTAGTTCACCCAAGTCCTGAGAATTAGGGAGAGGAAGAAAGGGACTTTTCCCACTGTTCCCACACATACATGCAAACATATACACTCTAGCCTTTGACAGATCAACCACCTCTTCACTCCATTCTCTCAATTGCAGACACTACATATGTATTCATCGATTCCACTTTTCACTTGGTAACTACAACCAGCTATGCCTTAGTCCCTCGTATACCTATCCCTAGGTGTCCTAGAATGTGAGTCCCCGGGATGTCTCATGTAGTCTCACATCGTACTCGAATACCGACAACCTCTCTAAGGCGAGTCAGGCTCAACTTCAGGAGCTTCGTCATCACTTCCTAGCGTTAGCACATCTGCCCAAGCCCATGTGATATCATTTTCCTCGTTAGGCATTTCCCTCGCAGGATCAAAATAGTAGTATCGATCTCCCGCCCATCCTACATGTCGAGCTAGGTATTCCTCAAAACACTCAATGTAAAATGCAACACCCAAATCCTGGTTTATAAAGCATACCAGCCAATGCGCTTCCTCAATATCGTATTCCGTCTCAAAGTCGTCGACATCTATGTCCATGCGAGCGAACGTTTGGTCCGAGAAATATATCCTTAGCTCGTACAAGTAGAGTTGCGTAATTTGGTCTGCCATTTTGTTATTTAGGTTCTAACAGTCTCTGCGCAACATAAGAAAAATAATTAGAAGTCCAAGATTCTTGAGCTGGCAAGGAAGGATATTTATGACACACAAATCATAGATTACATATGCGCATATATATATAATACTATACATGTATGTACAAGTAGTCTACTTCGTCATTTCGTTTGGATGTCGTCTGGCTCTTCCCATCCTAACATCACTTGAAATATGGTTTAACTCGAAGCGCGTTAACCTTCACGGGAGCATATTCTTCTCCTAAATCTTGAATTTGCATGGAACCATTGGAATTGAGTTCCACCACCTTAAACGGTCCCGCCCATCTTGTCTGTAACTTCCCCGGGAATTTATAATATTTACTATCGTAAACTAGCACCAAATCCCCTTCTTGGATCACATAGGTTTTGAGATTCTTATCATGCCTCTCCTTTCGTCTCTTCTGAATAGCTTCCAAACTTTGTTGTGCGATGAGTCTCTTTTCTTCCAACTTGACCAGTTGTACATATCTCTCCTTTAATGACTCTTCCTCGCTCATTCTGGCCTCAATAGCCACTCTTAATGTCGGAACTTCTTTTTCGATGGGGAAGATGGCTTCCTCGCCATATACTAGAGAGAACGGAGTGCTCTTAGTTGTCACTCGGTAGGATGTTCGATATGCCCATAAAGCTTCCAAAAGTCTCTCATCCCAGTCTCTCCTATGCACCGCTACTGTCTTTGTCAGAATCTGTTCAAGAATTTTGTTGGTGACCTCCACTTGTCCATTTGCCCTAGGATAATATGGAGTGCTTTTTCTATGTTTGATCTTATAGAGTTCCATTAATTCTTCGATCAATTCGTTGACAAAATGTGTCCCTCTATCACTTACTATTTCCAACGGGCATCCAAATCGAGTGATAATTTGCTCATACAGAAATTTAGCTACATCAATAGCTCGGTCAGTCTTCAGAGCTTTGGCTTCCACCCACTTGGTAACATAATCAGTACAGACCAAGATATACCTATTGGATCTTCGTCGTGAGGGAGGATCAATAGGCCCCACAAAATCAATTCCCCATTTCTCAAACGGCTTAAGAGCCAACACCGGCGTAAGAGGAGCAGCATGTGATAATGTGGGTTTGCCCATTCGTTGGCATTTGTCACATTTCTTACAATATGTATGCGAGTCCTTGAACAATGTTGGCCACCAATACCCTGCTAATAAAATCTTCCTTGCCGTCAATTCACCAGCAAAATGTCCACCGCAAGGTTCGTCATGCAAAGCCCTCAACACTAGATTTGCTTCTTCTTCCTCGAGACACCTCCGATAAATGCTCTCATGAACAAAATATCGATAGAGTTGCCCCCCAATGATGCTATGGTGCTTCGCCAATGCTAACAGTTTTTGCTTTTCTCTCTTGCTTGCTCCTGGCGGATATTTAGTAGTGCATAAGAAATTCACCAAGTCGGCATACCAAGGTACTTTAGCTTCCACCTGGAATAGATGTCCATCAGGAGCATCGTCGGGCACACCAGAGATTGGCTCCTCATTAACAATTCGAGATAAATGGTCAGCCAATATATGTGCTTTGCCTGGTCTGGTTACCACTGTGAACTGAAATTCTTGGAGAAGTAGCATCCACCTCATCAGTCGCCCTGACAATTCGGGTTTATTAATGATGTACTTAAGGGCTTCGTGATCCACATAAAAAGTGAAATGCTTTCCCATCAAGTAATGCCGATACTTGTTCACCGCAAAGATCATCGAGAGACATTCCTTCTCCGTAGTCGTATAGTTCCTCTCAGTGCTATTCAAATTGCGACGTGCATAGTAAATAGGATGGTCCAACTTCTTTTCGTCGGCCTGGCATAGTACTGCTCCAACTGCAGTATGAGAAGCGTCGGTATGTACATGAAATTCCTTCGTCCAGTCAGGTGCTACCAAAATCGGTGCATTTATTAATCTCTCTTTGATCGAGTCGAATGCAACTTGACAATCTCCAGTCCACTAGTATTGTTGGTCTTTCCTCAAAAGAGTCGTCAGTGGTGCCGCTATGGATGCAAAATTTAATATAAAACGTCGATAATAGTTTGCATGGCCCAAAAATCCTCTGAGTTGTCGCAAGTTTTGCGGAGGTGGAAGTTGTCCGATCTTTTCCACTTTATCCTCGTCGACCGCAATCCCTTTTTCGGAAATAACATGTCCCAAAAGCAATCCTCTTCGTACTCCAAATGTACACTTTTCAGGATTTAATGCGATGCCTTTTTCAATGCTTCTTCTTAAAATTGCTTCGATCCTCTCCATCATATTTTCATCGTCGCCTCTGATTGCAAAGTCATCGAGAAATATCTCCATCCAATCCTGCAAGTAGTCTTGATATGCAGCTATCATTGCTCTCTGGAATGTGGCCGGTGCATTGCATAATCCAAATGGCATCACCCGATATGCATACGTACCCCATTCTGTCGTGAAAGTAGTTTTGGATTGATCCTCTTCATGAATTTGGATCTGGTTGTACCCACTGAAACCATCCAAAAATGAGTACAATTTATGGCCAGCCACTCTATCCAAGATTTGATCAGTAAATGGCAAGGGGAAGTGATCTTTCTTCGTGCGCTCGTTCAACTTTCGATAATCTATGCAAATACGGATTTTCTTATTTTTCTTTGGAACCACTACAATTGGCGATACCCATTCGCTGGATGCGATGGGATATATGAATCCTGCCTCCAATAATTTGGTCAATTCCAGCTTGATCAATTCCGAGTAGACTGGATTCGTTCGCCTGAGTCGTTGACATATTGGTCGTGTGCCTTCTTCCAAGTCTATATAATGTTGGCAGATTTGGGGATCAATTCCTCTCAAATCACTGTATGACCATGCAAAGGCCTCGCTAAAATTTTTGAGTGTCGTTTTAATGCAATCTCGTACTCCATCTGGTAGCTCTGACCCTACACTCAAGAACTTTTCTGGAAAGACTTCCCATTTTTCCAACTGAGCTTCTCGCGAATAATCCTTATTTCTCGATGACACTGTGATTGGAATGTGCTCTCCGATTATGCGTGCATGATTGGCCAGTAAATCATTGTCTTGTTCTTTTTCAATTGAACCTAATTTCTTTAATGCAACTTTTGCAATGGCTTCCGACACTTTAGTCTTACTCTTCGCCTCTTTTTCCGATTCTCGACTTCTCCTTAGAATCTCTGCTTCTAGCATTCTAACTCTTTCTCTCAACTGTTGCACTTCCATCGCCGGAGCTAGCTCTAGTTTCAACTCTTCTCTTGAAGTTCTCTTCTCCAGGGATTGAGTAGCTTTGTTTTTACTTGTGTCTATACTCAACATGTAGCAATCAAATTTACTTGTATGTGTCAACCATCCCAGCAACTCCTGGTCCGAATCGTCGTTATAGAGCAATGGATTTTGGTACTCTCCCATCTTCGTGTCTTGATTCTTAAAGAGCTGCAAGTTGAACCCGTCTTGAAGCAGATTCTTGTAGGTGTCCGTGTTCAAAGAAAACCTAGCTCGTGCACTCTCGTGCCTTGCTTTCTCCTTTTCTTTCTTTTCCATCTCATCGACTATTATTGTCTTCTATCTATCTATCTATCTATCTATCTATCTATCTATCTATCTATCTATCTATCTATCTATCTATCTATCTATCTATCTATCTATCTATCTATCTATCTATCTATCTATCTATCTATCTATCTATCTATCTATCTATCTATCTATCGATCTATCTATCTATCTATCCATCCATCCATCCATCTATCTATCGATCTATCTATTTATCTATCTATCTATCTATCTATCTATCTATCTATCTATCTATCTATCTATCTATCTATCTATCTATCTATCTATCTATCTATCTATCTATCTATCTATCTATCTATCTATCTATCTATCCATCCATCCATCCATCCATCTATCTATCTATCTATCTATCTATCTATCTATCTATCTATCTATCTATCTATCTATCTATCTATCTAGCTATCTATCTATCTATCTTTCTATCTATCTATCTATCTATCTATCTATCTATCTATCTATCTATCTATCTATCTATCTATCTATCTATCTATCTATCTATCTATCTATCTATCTATCTATCTATCTACCTACCAATTGGCTGCCTCATCACGGAGAATAGCCGAAAAAATCCTCAACCTTTGATCCTGGTCAACTACGTCATTGGCCTCACAAGTAACCTCAAACAACTGAATAAAACTATCCAGATCTTCGTCCCAAGTACCTGAGAACTTAGTGAAGTCCCCCAAGTGAACCGAAATCCGCTGAGCCATTTCGAACAGAGGTGTGATATCAATATCAAAATTCAAGTGAATCAAGAGTTCTCACAGTCTTGATCAAGATAAGAATCCTGCCTTAGTTACTAAGTCCATGCACTAGCCATGCCAGAAATGGACGAGTAATTGGAATCCATCCATTTCATATGTTTGTGGCTCGACCACACATCGACAAATAGTGAAGTGGCTAGGGATGTTTTTAGATCCACCCTTATAATTCATTCACTAATTTGTACTTTGACCAGTTTATAGAAGTGCAAAGCCAGACAGTGTTTTGAATCATTTGGACAGGGATCCCACCACAGAGATGAAACATGTTCTTTTAATTTTAGAACATGACCATGTTCTTCTAGTTTAAGAACATGAGGCTCATGGGTTGCCTACGGTTACTATATATAGCTTTATTTTTTAGGATGAAAGTCTTTCCCAAGGGGGGAAGAATGTAATAAAGTAAATCTATGATCCAAGGGCCCGATAGGTTCAAATAGATCTGAAGTCAGACACCATTTGGTTACTCATGTGTGTGGCCAAAGATCTTGAGAATAAACTTAAGCATAAGTTCATGCGCTTAAACAAGTAATTCACTTAGCCTAGTTGTTAAGTCTAAAGGTTGTGAAGGAGGAGGTCTTGGGTTCAACCCCCATGGGAAGCATTGGGAGAGCATTTTGCCCAAGGAGCTCTAGAGCCTTCTAACTCAAGTTAACGTGAGTTAACTTGAGACTAGCGAGACTTAACTCGAATGCCAAGTATACTCTAGTGGAAGATATTAAAGGAGTGGAGGAGATTGCACATGCACTTGTGGACTCTAGTTACATTTGTGCGCCTCGTTGATTCGAGCAACTATGTATATAAGCATAAGGTTGGGAGGAGATTCATCTCTTAGGCATGTGGTGGTCATAATTGTTAGTTTCTTGCACACATACACATACATATACATACACTCATAGATAGAAAACCATACACACATATATAAACACACACACACACATACACACATGCATACAAAATGCATGTATACACATGCATATGCACACACATATACACATGCATACACACATATACACACACACATATACACACATGCATATAGACATAGACATATGCACACACACACAGTCACATACACACATATACATACACATGCATATGCACACACAAACATACACACACATACACATATACATACACACATATACACACATATATACATATACACATATACACACATAAACACATACACACATACACATACGCACACATGTACATACACAGACACATAGACACACACACATCTACATACACACACATAGACACACACACATAAACATATACACACACAAACATACAGTCACATGCATACATACACACACATGCATATACAAGTATATGTGTACATATATAAACACATGCATATACACACATATACATACACACACATATACACATATACACACACATAAATTCATACACACACACACACATACATATATATATATATATATATATATATATATATATATATATATATATATATATATATATATATATATATATATGTATATATATATATATATATATATATATATATATATATATATATATATATATATATATATATATATATATATATATATATATATATATATGCATGCATACACACACATACACACATACACACATACACATACAATCACATATACATACACACATATACATACATACACATATATACACATACACATATACACACGCATATACACACATGCATACAAAATGAATGTATACACATGCATATGTATACATACGTACACACATGCATAAACACATATACACATGCACACACACATATGCATACACACACATACACACACATACACATACATACACACATAGTCACATACACATATAAATACACATGCACATGCATGTACACACACATAGACACATACACATACACACACATGTACATACACACACATGTACACGTAGACACACATGTATATATATACACTTAGACACACACATACATACATACATACATACACACACATATACACATACACACACAC
>CM035440.1:103428690-103538690 GCA_020310875.1 Ceratopteris richardii | reverse complement strand
GTAGATACATACACATCACACACACTTGCATACATACACATGAAACACACATACACACATATAAATATAATATATATATATATATATATATATATATGACACCCACATCCATATACATAGATATATATAACACACATGCACACACATACATACACATGAGACACACATGTGTGCATACTAACACATATGCATACATATAACACACATGAATACGTATATGCATGAATATACACATGCATAGATCACACTCATATCCATATACATAGACACATATCACACACATGCATACGTACATGGGAAAGATCTTTGTCCTTGAAAATTAAGCTATATACAAAAGTGTAGGCATACCCCCGAGCTTCATATTCTAACTCAAAAAAACATGTTTTCATCTCTATGGTGGGATTAACCTTGTATTCAATTTGATTAAATGAGAATCTATTGTCTAATACCCATTCAAATGGTTCAAGTTAATTATTGTTAACTCAAGGTTGAAAGGTATAGATCTCTTTGGGAAAATCTTAAGCTCTTTCCTCGAGCATAATGTTCTAACCTACAATTCTAATCTAATGTGTTTTCATTATAACCATCATTTTGGTAAGACATCAATATGGTCTCATCTTCATTATATTTAATGATTTTTGTTATTTCTTTTATTGTTAAATTTGTGTTCTCATAAATGTCATCATTTGTTGATGGACTAATATCTATTTCTGGTAGTTACTCTTCATCATATGTAGAATCGATGCATAACAATTATGGTTCTCGTCAAGTAGATTATTATTGTTTTCATGTAGAATGATTCTAATTTCTCATTGAGATGTTGGCAAATCAATACTTGATGATGAATCATCAATATGAATTTCTTCGTTCTTGCTAACAATAAAGTTTTCAAGTAATGGTTGACCGCTAGGTTGAACATGAATGACTTTCCACTGTCAGGGGCAGATGGAGATCTTGCTACCCTTAAAGCTATTCTAGATTTGAGATTATATTTGATTTGTAAGGTTGAGTTTGTGGGTGAGTTAGAGTTGAGAGGGAAGAGCCTTTAAGGCCACCGCTTTGTATAAATATGGCTTGCCACTAATGAACAAATCCTCTTCAGTTGCATCACCAACAATGGCTTTAGATGTATTTGTGTTTACTTTCTTGATTAGTTAGTTTTTGTTTCTTGGAACCCATGCATTCTTTGTCTTCTTGTTTGTTGATTGTAGCTCGATAGGAAAACGTGAAGCTACAAAGCTAATGATGGCCCTCAGTCTCTCTCTCTCTCTCTCTCTCTCTCTCTCTCTCTCTCTCTCTCTCTCTCTCTCTCCCTCTTGCAGGGCAGCACAAGCCCTCTAGAAACAAGAGCTTACAAATCCTTATACCCAAATACAAAATGGTGTAGTTGAAAGGATGAATATAACTATTCATGATATAGTAGTTTCTATGTTGCATCTTGCAAAACTTTCACAAGGCTTTTGGGCTCAAGCAGTATTGACTGCAAATCATGTGATTAACCTTTCACCTAGTAGTGCCAAAGTTTTGAATGTGACACATGAGTTATGGACAGGAAGCCACCATATTATAATCATGTTCAGTTTTTGGGTGTTAAGAATATCTTGATATACCCAAGAATCTTAGACAAAATCTCGACCATAAGTCAAAGAAATGTAGTTTTCTTGGATATGGTCCAGATGGTTGATTTGGACATTGGTTATGGGACCCAAAAACACATTTGGTGATCAGAAGTAGTGATTTCATTGTTAATGAGTCTGAGATGCATAAGCAACCGAAGAAGGAGGTTGTTATAAGAAGAGTGGTATTTGAGGATACCAATCCTCTAGTTAGCATACACAAAAATGTCACATGTAGGGATGTTCAAGAGAATATCCAATCAGATCAGTTTGCAAATGTTCCTATTCAACAACCAATGAGGTACTCTACATGTGTTTCACATCCACATGATAGATATGTTCCAAGTTTGGATTTTGTTATGCTAACAGATGTTGGTGAGCCTTCTTGCTACAAAGAGGCTATGCAAATAGAGGATCATGGCAAGTGGCAGCATGCCATGAGGAGTGGGTTGGATTATATTCACAAGAATGGTACTTGGGATTTAGTACCTTTGTGAAAGAGCAAGAAAGATCTACGATATAAATGGGTATAAGCTGAAGTTCACATCAGATAATGCTTCACTAAAGTATAAAGTATGACTTGTTGAAAATGATTTTAAGCAACAACATGGTGTTGATTTCGAGGATATCTTCTCTCTAGTGGTCAAGATGACTACCATGTGCATGTTGCTTGGATTCCTTGCAATGGAGGACTTAGAGCTATTCCAAATGGATGTGAAAACTGCTTTCTTTCATGGCAATCTTAGAAATGAGATCTACATGGAAAAACCATAGGGATGTGTAGTTCCTGGCAAAGAAACTCTAGTTTGTAAGCTGAAGAAGAGATTATATGGACTTAACCGTTCCCATAGACAATGATACCAAACATTTGATGCTTTTATGATGTTTCAAGGCTATGCTGGAAGCAATGATGATCATTGTCTCTATACAAAGAGATGCTTAGATGGCAGTTGGATATGCTTGATAGTTTATGTCCATGATAATTTGATTGTTGAGAAGTCTTATGACTTGTCAATTCTCAAATAGAAGTTGAGTGAGACATTTGATATGAAGGATTTGGGGGATGCTTAAAATATTCTTGACATGTGCATTATTTGTGATAGGAGTAAAAGATGCCTATACTTGCCTCAAAGTGAGTTACCTTCCACAAACTTAATTACTCTCATCACGGTTGCAGACTAAATACTTGGAATATTTACTCTGTTCAGACTTGGAACAACTTACTCTTTTCATACTTTTCCATTGGATAAGTGCAACTTGAGTGAGAAATTCATAAAAAAATTTGATTGCGTATACTTGGGCAAACATCAAAGTAGTTTCAATTGCACGTTCTTGGACAAACATTAGTTTTTTTTTATCACACGACAAAATAAAGACTTTATCTTTATCGTTTAAGATCTTTCAAAATTTTCTAAGCTTTTTGGCTTACCTACATGATCTTTAGATATCCTTTTCTCATTGCAAGTCCAAGCATACACTAATGCCTTTCAGATTCTAAAGCTCAGAATCTCATCAATATTTGTATACATTTAAGTTATACCACTAATTGGACTTAAGTACCACTACTAGTGGTTTGGGAATTCTTGGAAACTACTTACTGATGAAACTTTCTCGAAGAATTCCATTCTCGCATCCAAGGAAAATTTATTATTTCAAAATCTTGAGATTCATTCCAAGGAATCCAACAATACTAAGCAAATGATTCATCTTGGAATCTTTTGCTTTACTGGAATGATCTTTAAAAGAAATTCTTGACTTTCGGATAGGACTCAAAGCTTGTTCAAAAGATATTTCTTTTTTAACCAATGAAATAGTTAATGACTATTTTGTTTATTAACTTTAGGAAATATCTTGATTCCTAAAGATCACTTTGTCTTAAGTTTCTTCTTAAGCCATAATTAGCTTAAATGAAACCAAGAATATCTCTAATCTTCTAAAAGGAAGATTTCCTTTTAAAGCTTTCCCCTTTTCTTAAGACTTTGCATCTGTACCAGAGATGCAATCATGGAGCCTAGCATCCATCTATTGAATGTTAAAGCTCAATTGATGCTAAGCTTTAATCACCTCTCTTATTCTCATCACTCCTTAGGATGAATTCAAAGTGAAAACTTCAAAACGCTCTTTGGTTTTTACAAATTTGGAACATCTCAACCATCTTTTGAACTGTAGAAGTTCAATTAATTTAAATTCCATTGGATTTGATTTGATTGGTATCACGTCTTGGGATATAATCAAATAAAAACATTCCAAATCATCCTACATGGATGCATGAATTTTTACATCGAAGCTTTTCGTTAGGGTTCTCTAAGTTTTTCTTAGACTTAAAGTTATCATGGAAATTTGCAAGTAGCCCTATTTTCTTGCCATTTAGATAAGAAAGAAAATTGAACAATTGACTTTCCGCGGGCCTAATTTTTCTAAGAAAGACCCCTAATATATGATACCTAAGTATCACTTTTAGGGAAAAAAATGAACTAGTTACTTGAGCTGCATAGCAGCTTAGAGATTTGCAAATAACTAGTTTGATATTTTTCCTAATTGTGTAACTCGAACTAGAAAAGTAGGCTAGGATTAGGAAGTACACTTTTCTCAACTAACCAGCAAAAAACCATACTTTTTCATATGCCAACGCATGTGAGTGCATTCATGTGTTTGCATGTTTTTTCCTTTTCATGCACCAAACTTAAATCAAGCAGTTCTTGAGCTTGCTATGCACGCATCCAAGCGTCCATGCACAAAAAATCTACTTGCTACCATTCAAAAAGATATAAACATACATGTGCACAAACTTGAGTGAATCAACCATATTTTCCAAGCAAGAAGAAAGTGTATGTTGTGCATGAAAACATTCTTTTAGAAAGAGAGAAATGTACAACCAATCTTTCCTTTTTTAGGGCATGAACTTTTAGATGCATGCAAGTGCTTGATGTATTTGTCAATACTTCTATGTCCAGCTTTCATTGAATTTGTAGTGTTTGCATAATCATTATAAAAAATGAAGACTACTACCATGCTTCAATAATATTTAGATGCAAGGTACATGAAAGCGATGAATAAAGCAAGTATTGACATGAAAACATCAACTTAGAAAATATTTATCTCCCAATTAGCTATTTCCTTCTGTTGATCCTCGGGAAGAGCCATTCTCCATCCTTTGGTCCATGAGGAAAAATTACATAATATGCTTGTCTTAGCCCATCCTTTTCCTTCAGATGATGTATGGATGTTGCTTCACTTGAAGCAGGTAAATAAAACAAAGAGCTCAAAAAACAAAGCTCTTTAGAGGTAAAATCAATGAGGAGCAATCGAGTCACTCATCGAATGTAAGAGAAACATAAACAATTAACAAACTATCAAAACTAGACCTATGTTAGCATAGTGGTCATGCTATTGAAGACCAGGTTTAGGAGGTATGGATTTCAAACCCTCCTTGCTCTGATGTTACTTCACTTTGACCCTTCCCAATTCACTTGTGCTACACCAAATTCAGGGTCATATCTTTAATCCATCTTGAACATAGGATGGAATAGATCGATTCCCAATGCTTACAACAAATTCTTTTGCCAATTTCCATGGTTGATATTACTTATAATCTGATGGTGAGATTGGATAGCTCTGCCACCTGTGCCGTCTAAAATATGGGTTTGATTCCCATCTAACAAGGAGATAAGCAGTGGATGGCTCAATCGATTAGGTATAGAGATTAATTAACAACTCAAAAAATTAGAGTGATTATCCTTACAACACATTCTGATAGCTAAATCAATCAGAGCATTTAGCTAATGACTGAAAGGTCAAACCCTCGATCACGGTGCTCCTAAACTGATATGCATGCTTTTGTTTTTGGTCTATGAAGCCTACCTATGCGAGGTAAGATTGTATCTGCTCAGTAGTGCTGCGAGTGTGAGGTCATTGGTTCAAACACCATGAAACGTATAGGCAAGATGTGCTCTGAATAGGAGCGTCTTCTTTTTTTGTGGCAAAGACTACATATATGGGGGCATCTTCTGTCTTTGACAAACATAGCAGAATGGAAATGCATGTATCCCTGCATATACAGGTTCCGTGATCAAATTCAGCTAATTCATTTTCCATCCATTTTTGCTACAGCACGAGCAAATGAGTGTTAAGTAGTTTTTTAAGAAAATTTGCTACCTTGTAATCATCATCTCATGTGGGAGGCTTGGCTAGCTGAGCCACCTATGAACATCAGGTCCAAGGTTCGATTCCTTGTTCACACATGCGTCTGTAGAAGCTTATCTCTTGATTAGATGTTGCTTGTAGGTTAAGTTGACCAGGGTGGAATCTGTTTCATTTGCGAAAATGACCTCAAATTGGTTTCTTTTGCTACTCTCTACATCAGATGCTTTTCAAAGCCACCATGGAACCTTGATAAAGATGATGAGCATAGCAAGGTCACCATGAAAACTAGCCTAAAGCTTTGATACCAATGCAATAAACTAAAAATGATGATCACCACGTGAGAGATGACTCTCCTCCCAACCTTATGTTTGTATATATAGATGCACAAATCAATGAGGACCACAAATGTAACTAAAGTCCACAAGTGCATGTGCAATCTCTTCCACTCCTTTAATATCTTCCACTAGAGTCTATTAGTGGTTGGAGTGATCTCGACCACTGCTTTAGTACCTTCCACTAGAGTCCACTAGTGGTTGGTATACTCGCCACTCGAGTTAATTCTCGCTAGTCTCAAGTTAACTCATGTTAACTTGGGTTAGAAGGCTCTATAGCTCCTTGGGCAAAACACTCTCCCCATCCTCCCCATGGGTTTGAACGCAAGACCTCCTCCCTCACAACCTTTAGTCTTAACCACTAAGATAAGTGAATTATTTTTTTAAGAGAGCACATGAACTTATGCCATAAATCTATTCTCCAGATCTTTGGCCATACACATGAGTAACCAAACGATGTCCGATTTCAGATCTGTTTGAACCGGTCGGATCCTTAGATCATAGAATTACTTTATTACAATGTGTATATTGTATGTGTGTGTCTATGTGTGTGTATATAAATGTGTTTTTATGTGTGTGTATATGGGTGTATGTGTATGTGTATGTGTGTCTTTGCATGTGTATTTATATGTGTGTATGTGAGTCTATGTGTATGTATGTGTGTATGTGTGTGTATGTATGTGTGTGTATCCATATGTGTGTGTATGTATGTGTGTGTATGCATGTGTGTATGTATGTATGTATGCATATGAATATGTGTATGTATGCATCCATATGGATGTGTATACATGTGTGTGTATTGTTAGCTCATGAAACCGTTGATTTTATTGCACTAACATGTTTTATTTGGCAAAGAAATATATTTGATTGCAGGAATCTAAAGAATTTCAAATGGTTGAAGGGGGATATTTGCAAACTACATGATGACATCTTGATGCAGTTTGAGGGGATCCATCCCGATTTTTGCACTTTTGTTCATGTCCTGAACGCTTGTTGACATCCAAGTTTGTTTCGAAACCAAAAGCAGGGAAAGCTTGTGTACCATTTTTTGTAATATGTGGTGCTGATTTTATGAAGATGCTTGTTGGTGTTGGCCCCTCAAGAGTTAGGAATCGGTTGCTCAAGCAAGGAAGGTTGCTCCAAGTATAGTGTTCATTGATAAATTAATGCGACCGGCTAAGCGAAAGGTCATAGCTATGAGAAGTTGAAATTTGAGGTTGAATATGGGCCTAGAGAAGGAACGACATATAATTCTTGCAAGATAAAGGGGACGAGTACATCAACTCTAAGGGTCCATAGAGGTTTCCCTGGTGAAAATGAGGAAAGAAAAATACTTGTAATCAACTACTTGTGATGATGGATGGATTTGGGGACCACAACAAGCATCATGGTGCTGGGCGGCAGAAAAATGGATGGGACATTCTAGGTAAGGTTTTTCTTCGACCAAGACGAGGGGAAGACAAACTTCATTTTTTGTGCTAGATTTTGTGCAGATGTCCTGAAGAAGAGGGAAGTGGAAGGCATTGAAGAGGGGTTTTTTTTCGGGCCGACGTTACAGACAAGGTAGGATGGTTCTATTGAGAAGTGCTCCGGACATGCAAGCAAAGGAAAAGACAGGAGAAAAGGGAGGTGTTCATTCCTTTTTGGCAGGTTGCAGACTTTGAGGCCGAGCAATTCCGGAAGGGGATGGCAGAGGAAGTGGCAGCTGATCATCAACCTGGGTGGTCTGCTCTTCAGGACACCTTTATGCTTGGCAAAACAAAGCTCAAAGATTGGGACAAAAAAACAAGGCAAAAATGATGTTGTAGAGGGTATGGGAGGTACAACTGATGACAATGACAGTGAGTAAACAAAATCTCACCCATTTAATCAATCAACTTCGGATCTCATTCCTCTTCAGAGAAAGAGAAATTCAGTTTAATCCTGATGGGCATTGTGCTAGGATCTGATTGAATAGAAATGTGATTTGGGGCCACGAGTAGATTCACCATAGGACCATAGGATGGGTTTCTTTGTTAGTTAATTGTGATCCTGTTCAATAAAAGCCTAGCATTGTCAAGCATTTTATGATGAATTGATGGAAAAGCTGCCAATCATAGAAACCTTGAGAATCGCCCTCTTGTAGTTTTGGGTGATAGCTTATCGTTGCTCACAAATCAAACTGCAGATTGTAAAACATCTATTATGGGATCTGAAAAGCAGTTTAGAAAGATCTTTTTCCTTGATGTTGATGACAAAGAAGTTCCCCTTTTAAAGAAAAG
The DNA here is from genome assembly GCA_020310875.1 of Ceratopteris richardii. Lineage (NCBI taxonomy): Eukaryota > Viridiplantae > Streptophyta > Polypodiopsida > Polypodiales > Pteridaceae > Ceratopteris > Ceratopteris richardii. The sequence continues at coordinate 103,530,338 of CM035440.1, read as the reverse complement.
GCTGAACGAGATGTAATCGGCCAAGACTCCGTTCCACTCCGTTTCCTTTGTAGATCTGACAAAAGGGGAGGGGGTTGTTTTTTTTTGGACTATCTTCTTCTGGAGTGGCAGGGGTGCAACTTTATCTCGTGCCGCGCTATATACAAAAAGGTGAAAAGGGGGGGCTAGAAAAAAAGCTGGCTGCCGGCACCAGTGTGGAGAATATACATGACCGGGAGAAATGGGTGCATCAGAGAGAGCTTTTAGGGGGGTTTTTGATAGTGGCGAGTTCTACGAGGGAGGCTACTGAGGGACATTGGGGACGCTCCATAGCAAAGAGGGTCTGCGCTAGGCTGTTGTGGCTGAGAAGAGGTGAAGTAATTGGGTGGATGTTACCACGTCGATAATCTGCGCGAATTGTCTAAAAGGAAGGAGGAGGCCACTTCATTCTGTCCGGAGAGCAACAGAAGAAAAAGGGTATCGTCACTGCTGGAGGACAAACGATAGCTGAAGGAAGCTGAAGGATCGAGCTGCAGGAGAGCTATCGGGAGTAGGAGATGAGGCGCTGACCTTGTTCAAAGGGCCATATTTCCATGCTGTACTAAAGGCGATGACCTAGGTGAAAGGCATTTGATGTATTTGATAAGTTTGGGTTTCAATCAATTTACCTTGCAATCAATGAATGATTTTGTTTCCATGTTTCGATTTCCTTCCTGAACAATACTGGAACGTATATGGTATGCATATGCGTGCTGCGTGCTGATGGTTATTACAGGATTGTGTTTATGGTGTATGTAACTTTGCTATGTGTGATACATGTGAAAATACTCTTTCGGATGACTACACGCCACGTACGGAGCTAAGAGATATTCATCTTGCTGGGACTTGATTTTGGTTCATCCATATTGCCTATTTATCACTATCATAAGTTTAGTTCTTCGATATTTATCTGTACATATTTGAGAATGCTATAGAGTGAAGGAGGCAGGTATAACCGATGTGCAGAACTAGGTAGGTTTGGAAGCATTGTAGTCAGCAAAGAGGGGGATAGAAGGGAGAGTGTCTATGGTCTGTATCCTCCGAGTCCGAGTACTGGAAAGGTACCTGGGCAACATGGAAGGATCGGCGGTTCAATTGTGTGAGGGGAGCTACTGACCGATGCCTCACAGCCCAACAAGACTATAGGGAGAGTTCTTCTAGGGGAGGATGGGTCCAGCCGGTTACTAAGGGTCGACCTCATAGAACTTTTCCAAATGCAAGTGTCCTCGGGAGGGGGCCAAGGAGGATTGAAAGGGCAAACGGAAATCATGTGTGGAATGATAAGGAGAAGCAGAAACTCCCTAGGAAGGAGCTACGGGAGAAGGCAAATCTGAGACAGGACAAAAAGGAGAATGTGCACTTTCTTGTGGATACTTTTGTTTTTGCTATCTGAAGAAGAGAGGAAGGTGCTATCGGACTTTTATGACTGAGGGAGAGAATCATCGAAGCTATTCGGCAGCATGGAGATTTTGCTTGATGTAATGCTTACCAAAGGATGATATTGAGGGCATCTGCAGATATTAGGACCATAGAGGATTAAAATATTATTTGGAGTATTCCTGTGTGTTGCCATCTAAAGTGAGATCAAAAGCTTCATGCTCCTCTCCAGTTGCTAGGAGCTTATTCAATTTTCTGAGCTTCAGGAGACACCCTGCCAGAAGACGTTGGGGACTTCCCTAAGAAGGATAAAACTGGCGATGGTCGATGAGCCCTTTTTGGTGACTGCAAAAAGGGAAGCTGTAGCTTTAGAGTGTTTTGTTATTTAAGGTGGCCAATCCTAAATGTGCGACCAAGGGTGCTAGAATTCTGGAACGATTCTTTGTGCTCTCTGCTTACTGCGATCTGTTTAGAATGTTCACTAAACTTGAACAGACTTTCAAATGGAACTAGAACAGAATTATGATCTTCTGTTAGCAGCGTATGTATGCTCCTTTAGTGATTTAGAACTACTAAAAACCTGCCTTTCGAGCTTTGTGGTATGTGGATGAAGATGGAGTGGTCAGCTTCTGGTGAAAATCCGATAATGACTGTGACCACTTGAAGCTTGGATTTGGTAGTAAGTAAATCACAAATGAATGAACATGAAGAAGACACATATTTTGGTGACACCCTACTATGGGAATAATATAGAAACGTACTGTTGGCTTGAGACTAAAGAAAATAATTTGCCCTACCAATGAACAGATTCCAAATGTGGGAATGAGCTTCAATGTTCTGAGAATGAATTGTCGTTTATTATCAGGAATGCTTCATGATGCAAAGGTTGTTCATGTGTTAGAGACTCGTTCTCAGCTAAACAATTTATGAGTTACTTTGTTTTATGGAAAACTTTGCTGACGGTTTCATGCTCCAAGCATTCGAGACGATATGACTCCCTATCCCTTTGATCTTTCATCCCTGTGATCGCCCCAACGCATGGATGGATTATGAAATTTTTTATGATCCTTTCTTAATTGTGAGAACGGTTCACTTCCACTCAGACACCATCTAAGAAGAACATTGGGCTTGAGAAAGAGTTGCGTTGTCTTGTTGCGTTGTTTTAGATCCTTCGCATGGGAATAAGAATTGTTCTTTCATGTTGACTTGAAGTGATATCTTATCATCCGGCGATGTTTCTACATACCCTGAACTTTACTAATTAGCTAAGAAAATTTGCTTTGAGCTGATACGATCATCATCGAAAAAATGTGTCCAAATAAAAGTTGATATGACAGGCAAACTACACAGAACTTAGTGGTTCTATTATTGATGGACCTTGTTCGTATGGAATGCAGAATAGATGACACCTTGGCCAAATCTATAAACACATATATATTAGCATGGTTCGCTAAATAAATCTTGTTAAACCCCAAACCCAGGATCTCCCTTAAAGGAAAGCATAGTCTTTCATTCTAATAACAGGTGTTGATTGAAGCTCAGTCGTGGCCTTAAGTTCATTTCGATCCTCCCTTCTAAGGAACTCTTGACATCTGGCTAAAGGAAGGAGAGTGTAAGTAAGAAGATATGCATGTGGGTGCATACGAGGAGTCTCAGGTTGCTAGGTATGTGTGTGTGAGCACGAGTGTGTGCATAAGGAGGAAAGAGAAAGTGAATAAGCAAGAGCGTGCAAGCGAGTTTTTAGGTTAGAGGAAGCGAGAAAGATATAGATAGCGTGCGGATAAGTGGGTAAGAAAAATAAAGAGAGGGTCAAAGGGAGATAGGGAGAAGACCCCTGGGACAATCATTGAAAACACGATCGTCGTGCGCTTGTATACGTAGCTTAATCTCCTTCCTGGTTTTACAAATACATTCAAATGCAATTAGGGGAAATTGGATTGAGAAACGTGGACATAAGTCTAGAAGTATAGCAAATTTCATCGTTCAAAAGGATATTTTCTCTTGGGTGTTGGGAGCTAACATTTTGGTGCGTCTGCCGGGAAAAGCTTGGCACGTCTCTATAAGAGAGTGCCATAGGTTCGCCTAGCGCCACATGTTGGCCGAGCTTGCGGACTCCAGATCTAGTACATGAGCGAGGGGAGCTCATCCTCAGGAGGAACGCAAACGCAAAGAGAAGAGCACGCTCAGAGAAGAGCCCTTGAAAGAGAAAGGAAGAGGTGGGAGTCGCAAGGTGAGTCGACTTCGACTAGCTCCAAGAAATCTGCCAAAAACGTGTACTCCCGTAGGAGAGTCGCGAATCAAGTGCAAAAGTTTGAAGGAGGGATCCTGATGCCACGTGTGCTAAATTTCTGGGATCGAAGTGATATTGACATCACACCTCTGTTCGAAATGGCTCAATGGATTTCGGTTCATTTGGGGGACTTTACCAAGTTCTCAGGTGCTTGGGACGAGGATCCGGATAGTTTTATCCAACTGTTTGAGGTTACTTGTGAGGCCAATGAGGTAGTTGACCAGGGTCAAAGGTTGAGGATTTTTCCAGCTATTCTCCGAGATGAGGCAGCCAATTGGTATGGGAATCTGACACCACAAGAGCGTGAAACTTATCAGATGCTCAAGGAAGCCTTCTTGGCAAAGTTTCAACGACAAGGCTTCAAAGATAGATTGGCCCAACAGATGGATTATTTGTGACAGGGAGTCAATGAAAGCATCGATAACTACATTCAGAGAATGGAAACCTTGGTAAGAAAGATGGGCACGAATGCCCCGAACGATGAGACATTGAAGAGAAGATTCATTGCCGGATTGAGAGATCCTACGGCGCAACAACATATTAGCCTGACAAGACTGGCAACTTTAATAGATGCTAAGGAACAAGCAAGGCTTTGGGAGGAAGTACAATTATGTCAACAAAGGAAGATGGAACTCTTATACGAGCCAATGGGAGGCCCAAGAAACATATCAATGAAAGATCTTGGCCAAGGAAGTCCCGCATTGATGAACCCAGCTTTTGTAGCTGCCACTAGCACGCCAGGCGAGGTGAAGCCTGCACTGACTGAAGAACGAGTATTGGAGTTGGTCAGCCAAGCTATAAAAGCTGTCACAATGACCCAGGAGACATACACAGTGAAACAGGAAGTAACTACAAATCCCAATCAAGTGTTTAGATTGAATACATGGTGTGGAAAGTGCCATGGTTACGGCCATCTGGCTTCAGAATGCCCTATAGTCTCGAGATTATTCACAGATAGATCGCCACCTAGAATGCATTGCACTTTTTGCGGAAGGACCAATCACACGGAAGAGCGATGTTACAACAAGAGGGCCTATGAAGAGCGGACCATGAAATCAAGAGATACAAGAGAAAGATCCTACACAGTATTGCCTGCTCAAAGTATCCCACCTACATCTCGTTGGGAAAATAGGAAAACTTATGGATATGGTGCTCAGGGTCAGGGAGGAGACTATCCGAGAGGAGCTGCACGTGATCAAAGGAGAGATGGTCCAATCCAGTGTTGGAGATGCCATGGCTTTGGGCATACTCAATCTAGATGTCCAAACGAAAAGAAACCAATTGATTATACCCCACTATGTAGGTATTGTAGTGGAGAGGGCCACTTTGATGAAGATTTTCCAAAATGAAGAGCTGCCACTGGCAAGGATAAGGGGCCAGTAAGGTCATCGAATTATGTTGAGACTCAGATGCATTCCACACCGAGAGCTCAAGAGCCAGTTCCTACGATCGGAGTGGTGTTTAGGGCACCGAACCCTCAAGAAGGCTCTAGCTCGTCAATGCACTTTGTGGATGCTTATCAGACCAAGAAACCGCATAAAGACCCAACTGTGGCAGTAGTCACAAGGACTCAAGAGTATATGAAGAAACATCTAGAAGGCGAAAGCGAAAAAGCTAGCCAGGAGAAGATACCCAAACATGGGGAGGTAGAAAACCAAGTTGGAGGATTTGCTGAGCAGTAAGAGTTTGAAGATGGGGAAGAAATTGAGATCCTTCCACCAGTGACCAAGGAGTTTGTGCCAGGCATAGCGCCATTCCCTAAAAGATTAAGGGCTCCAAAGTGTAAGAAGGAAAGACAAAGTCTTGAGGAAGTTGACATTGTAAAATTGTTGGCTTACACGGAAGTCACGTTGGACATTGGCACATTGCTGAAATGTTCACCTGTATATAGGAAACAATTTTACAACGAATATATCAAGAAGCCGAGAAAAGCTCGAGATAAAAAGAGACAAGATAAAGATGTCCAAGGGATCATTCAAAGTATTACGATGCAAATTGATTCGAATGCTCCAGCTGTGACAGTCGAGATTAAAGGGTATTCAGTCCCACGTGCTCAGTTAGATAGTGGAGCCGCAGTCAACTTAATGACTGAGTACATGATGAAAGCTTTGGGCCTCAACCACATGGAAGAAACTCCAATGTCCTTGAGGATGGCAGATCAAACGCAAGTGAAGCCTGCGGGTCTTTTGAAGAATGTAAGCACAGTTGTGGGCGGTCTAGAATTTAAAGTTGATTATCTGATAGTAAGACCAAGGACCTCAGAGGCCACTTTCTCGATCTTACTGGGACGGCCATGGCTTATGCAAGCCAATTGTGTGCATGACTGGCGCACAGGTTTCATTTCAATAGGGCCAAAGTCTGATCGGATTCAAATCCAAGTATCCCCAAACTCGATCGACAAGAAGACAATAATAGTTGATGAGATGGAAAAGAAAGAAAAGTACAAAGTAAGGCAAGAGATGGCACGAGCTAGGTTTTCTTTGAACACGGACACCTACAAGAATCTGCTTCAAGACTGGTTCAACTTGCAGCTCTCCAAGAATCAAGACACAAAGATGGGAGAATATCAAAATCCATTGCTCTATAACGACGATTCCGATCAGGAGTTGCTAGGATGGTTGACACACACGAGTGAATTTGAGTGCTACATGTTGAGTATAGACGCAAGGGAAAGCAAAGCTACCCAATCCCTGGAGAAGGGAATTTCAAAAGAAGAGTTGAAGCTTGAGTTAGCTCCGACAATGGAAGTACAACAGTTGAGAGAAAGGGTCAAAGTGCTATAAGCAGAGCTTCTAAGGAGAAGTCGAGAATCAGAAAAAGAAGCGAAAGGTAAGACTAAAGTGCAGGAAGCCATTGCAAAAGCTGAACTAAAGAAATTGGGTCCAATCGAAAAAGAAAAAAATAATGATTTACTGGCCAATCATGCACGCGTGATTGGGGAGCACTTTCCCATCAGAGCGTCACCAAAGAATGAGGAGTATTTGCGAGAAGCTCAAGTGGAAAAATGGGAAGTTTTTCCAAAAAAGTTCTTGAGCGTGGGGTCAAAGCTACCAGAGGGTGTACGAGAATGCATTAAATTGGCACTCAAAAATCTCAGCAAGGCTTTTGCATGGTCATATAGTGATTTGAAAGGGATCGATCCCCAAATTTGTCAGCATTATATAGACTTGGAAGAAGGGACTAGGCCGATATGTCAAAGGCTTAGGCGGACGAATCCGGTATACTCGGAATTGATCAAAATGGAACTGACCAAGTTGTTGGAAGCAGGATTTATATATCCCGTTGCATTTAGCGAATGGGTATCACCGATTGTGGTTGTCCCAAAGAAGAACAATAAAATTCGCATCTGTGTTGACTATCGGAAATTGAACAAAAGGACGAAGAAGGACCACTTTCCTTTACCATTTACGGACCAAATTTTGGACAGAGTGGCTGGTCATAAATTGTACTCCTTTCTAGATGGCTTCAGCGGATACAGTCAAGTCCAAATTTATGAAGAAGATCAACCAAAAACCACCTTCACTACAGAATGGGGCACATACGCATATCGTGTCATGCCATTTGGGCTATGCAATGCACCAGCCACATTTCAAAGAGCAATGATTGCAGCTTACCAAGACTATTTGCAGAACTGGATGGATATTCAAGGAGACTATGAAAACATGATGGAAAGGATAGAAGCCGTTCTGCAGAGAAGCATTGAAAAAGGCATTGTGTTGAATCCGGAAAAATGCATGTTTGGAGTACGAAAAGGCTTGCTCTGGGGCATGTGATTTCTGAAAAAGGGATTTCTGTTGACGAGAATAAGGTAGGAAAAATCGGACAACTTCCACCTCCTCAAAACTTGCGGCAACTCAGAGGATTATTGGGACATGCTAATTATTATCGACGATTTATATTAAATTTTGCATCAATAGTAGCACCACTGACGAACCTTTTGAGGAAAGACCAGCAATATCAATGGACTGAAAAATGTCAGGTTGCATTCGAATTGATCAAAGATAAATTGATAAATGCGCCAATTTTGGTAGCACCTGACTGGACGAAAGAATTTCATGTGCATACAAATGCTTCTCATACTGCGGTTGGAGCAGTGCTATGTCAAGCCGATGAAAAGAAATTGGACCACCCTATTTATTACGCAAGTCGAAACTTGAATAGCACTGAAAGAAACTACACGACTACAGAAAAGGAATGCCTCTCGATGATCTTTGCGGTAAACAAGTATCGGCATTATTTGATGGGAAAGCATTTCACGTTTTATGTGTCATGAAGTCCTAAAGTATATCATCAATAAACCCGAGCTATCAGGGTGATTGATGAGGTGGATGCTACTCCTACAAGAATTTCAGTTTACAGTGGTAACCAAACTAGGCAAAGCGCACATATTGGCTGACCATTTATCTCGAATTATTAATGAGGAGCCAATCTCTGGTGTGCCCGACGATGCTCTTGATGGACATCTATTTCAGGTTGATGCTAAGGTACCTTGGTATGCTGACTTGGTGAATTTCTTGTGCACCACTAAATACCCGTCGGGAGCAAGCAAGAGAGAGAAGCAAAAACTGTTAGCACTGGCAAAACACCATAGCATCATTGGTGGGCAGCTCTATCGATATTTTTTCCATGAAAGCATTTATCGGAGGTGTCTCGAGGAAGAAGAAGCAACCATAGTTTTAAGAGCATTGCATGATGAACCCTACGGTGGGCATTTTGCTGGTGAGCTGACGGCAAGAAAGATCTTATTGGCTGGGTATTGGTGGCCAACGTTGTTCAAAGACTCTCACACATACTGCAAGAAATGTGATAAATGCCAAAGAATGCGCAAACCGACATTAGCACATGCAGCTCCTCTTACGCCGGTACTGACTCTTAAGCCTTTTGAAAAATGGGGAATTGATTTTGTGGGACCCATTGATCCTCCCTCAAGACGTAGGTCCAATAGGTATATCTTGGTCTGCACTGACTATGTTACCAAGTGGGTAGAGGCCAAAGCTCTGAAGACTGATCGAGCTGTTGATGTAGCTAAATTTTTGCATGAACAAATTATCACACGATTCAGATGCCCGTTGGAGATAGTAAGTGATAGAGGAACACACTTTGTCAACGAACTGATCGAGGAATTGATGGAGGTGTATAAGATCAAACACAGGAAAAGCACTCCATATTACCCGATGGCAAATGGACAAGTGGAGGTTACCAACAAGGTTCTTGAACAGATTCTGACAAAGACAGTAGCTGTGCATAGGCGAGATTGGGATGAGAGACTTTTGGAAGCTTTGTGGGCGTATCGAACATCCTACCGAGTGACGACTAAGAGCACTCCGTCCTCCCTAGTATATGGCGAGGAAGCCATCTTTCCCATCAAAAAAGAAGTTCCGACATTGAGAGTGGCCATCGAGGCCAGGCTGGGAGAGGAAGAGTCATTGAAGAAGAGGTACATACAACTGGTCAAGCTAGAAGAAAAGAGACTCATTGCACAACAAAGTCTGGAAGCTATTCAGAGAAGACGTAAGGAGAGGCACGACAAGAAACTCAAGACCTATGCGATTCAAGAAGGGGATTTGGTGTTAGTTTATGATAGCAAATATTACAAATTCCCGGGGAAGTTACAGACAAGATGGGCAGGGCCGTTTAAAGCGGTGGAAATCAACTCCAATGGTTCAATGCAAATTCAAGATTTAGGTGAAGAATGTGCTCTCGTGAAGGTTAACGCGCTTCGAGTCAAACCATATTTCAACTAGCATTAGGACGGGAGAAGCTAGACGAGATTCAAGAGGAAGGACGTAGTAGACTCCTTGTACATAGATGTATAGTTATATATATATGCGCATATGTTAGCTATGATTTTTGTTGTTATAAATATTATCCCTTGCTAGCTCAAGAATTTTGGACTTCTAATTATTTTTTTGTGTTGCGCAGAGACTATTAGGAGCTAAGTAACAAATGGAAGATCAAATAACTCAACTCTATTTGTACGAGCTGGTGATATACTTCTCGGACCAGACATTTACCTGCATGGACATAGAGGTCGACGACTTCGAGACCGAATATGATGTGGAGGAAGCCCACTGGCTGGTATGTTTCATAAACCAGGATTTGGATATTATGTTTCATATTCCATGGTTTGAGAGATACCTGCTCCGACACATAGGATGGGCGGGGGATCGATATTACTAATTTGATCCTTCGAGGGAAATGCCTAAGGAAGAGAACGACATCACTTGGGCTTGGGCAGATCTGTTAACGATAGGTAGCGATGACCGAGCTCCTGAAGTTGAGCCTGACTCGCCCTAGGGAAGTTATCGAGATGCGAGTATGAGGTGAGGCTATATGAGACATCCAGGAGACCCACATTCTAGATAATCCAAGGATAGGTATATGAGGAACCAAGGCATAGCCGGTTGTAGTTGCCTAGTGAAAAGTCAAATCGATGATATATATATGGTGTCTGTAACTAAGAGAGTGTGAGTAAAGAGATGGTTGATCTGTCAAAGGCTGGAGTATGTATGTTTGCATGCATGTGTGGGAAAAGTGGGGAACATCCCTTTCTTCCTCTCCCTAATTCTCAGGACTGGGGTAAATTAATTAACTAAAAAAAAAGAGAGAAAAAAAAAGAAGAAAAGAAAAAATTTGTGTTGTTGTGATTGTACCCAACGCGCTATGGTGGTCTAGTAGGTGGGTGGATTTATCCTAGCCGGGTGGTTAGGATCACGAGCCGCAGCTAGTTTCGCCATAGGCTTGGGATGTATGTGTTGGTGTCTTAGCTACGCGCAATAACGGGTTGGTAGGTAGGTGGAGCCATCGTGGCCGGGCGGTCACGACCAGGAGCCGCATCCAGCTTTGTTATGGGATAGCTTTATATGTGATTTTTTATCATTATGTGGTTGTGTGTTGTGCGCTGCGTTGCATTGGTAGATGGGTGGGATCAACTTGGCCGGGTGGTCAGGGCCACGAATCGCATCCAATGTCAACGTAGGCCAACATGTGAATATAAATAAAATTTACATATGAAATTATCCCCCACTCCTGAGGGGGAGAGAGAGAGAGAGGGAAGGGCGATGATCGCCTGGAAGGGAACGTTATTTGCTTGTGTGATTGGTATATAGTGGCTTGTGACAGATCAGCTCACTCTGAATCAACACTCTCAAAGGCACGGATACTGTATATGTACTTATGGATGAGACCTTTAGCAAGGTAGCGCAACGGTCTTGCTTTATATCTTGTGTGCTCTACCCAATGGTTTTCCAGTGTGTGGGACACTCCAGGGTTTTTATGTAGGTCTTGACTTGTACTTGGGTCTCGATGGCTTTTGTAGGACGACGATGGGGATTCTTCGGGAGTGTGTAGTCATGGAATATTTGTACATAGCGAATAGTAGGTGCAATAAAGGGATATGCATTTTGGGTATGTTGCATTTCCTATTGGATTCATCTCAGTTGGTGTTGGTTATTTTGTTACTTTCGTTTCTGTTTTCTCGCTAAAGTTGTATGTGTAAGACATGGAAAGGTATAAATGGGTTATTTTGGTTGAGACAATTTTCATAATGGAATGCATGAGCAATTTGATGCATGTTGGAAATGGAGTTGCATATATGTGCATGTTCTTCGATCATTTTGTAAGCGAATGATTTGTATGTATTCATGAGTGACTTTTTTGAGCACTAATAGCTTCAATGAGTGCAAGTCCAGTGGGAATGATGGCTCAATAAAAAGGTATGCAAATAAGTTGTAAACTGACAAATTCATGGCTGTTTGGATTATATTGCAGCATAGAGTGGATCGTTGAGGACGACTTCGCAATTAGAAGAGGGGAGTATGTTAGCTCATGAAACCGTTGATTTTATTGCACTAACATGTTTTATTTGGCAAAGAAATATATTTGATTGCAGGAATTTAAAGAATTTCAAATGGTTGAAGGAGGATATTTGCAAACTACATGACGACATCTTGATGCAGTTTGAGGGGATCCATCCCGATTTTAGCACTTTTGTTCATATCCTGAACGCTTGTTGACATCCAAGTTTATTTCTAAACCAAAAGCAGGGAAAGCTGGTGTACCATTTTTTGTAATATGTGGCGCTGATTTTATGAGGATGCTTGTTGGTGTTGGCCCCTCAAGAGTTAGGAATCGGTTGCTCAAGCAACGAAGGCTGCTCCAAGTATAGTGTTCATTGATAAATTAATGCGACCGGTTAAGCGAAAGGTCGTAGCTATGAGAAGTTGAAATTTGAGGTTGAATATGGGCCTAGAGAAGGAACGACATATAATTCTTGCAAGATAAAGGGGACGAGTACATCAACTCTAAGGGTCCATAGAGGTTTCCCTGGTGAAAATGAGGAAAGAAAAATACTTGTAATCAACTACTTGTGATGATGGATGGATTTGGGAACCACAACAAGCATCATGGTGCTGGGCGGCAGAAAAATGGATGGCACATTCTAGGTAAAGTTTTTCTTCGACCAGGACGAGGGGAAGACAAAGTTCGTTTTTTGTGCTAGATTTTGTGCAGATGTCCTGAAGAAGAGGGAAGTGCAAGGCATTGAAAAAGGTTTTTTTTGGGGCCGACGTTACAGACAAGGGAGGATGGTTCTGTTGAGAAGTGCTCCGGACACGCAAGCAAAGGAAAAGACAGGAGAAAAGGGAGGTGTTTATTCCTTTTTGGCAGGTTGCACACTTTGAGGCCGAGCAATTCCAGAAGGGGATGGCAGAGGAAGTGGCAGCTGATCATCAACCTGGGTGGTCTGCTCTTTAGGACACCTTTATGCTTGGCAAAACAAAGCTCAAAGATTGGGACAAAAAAACAGGACAAAAATGATGCTCTAGAGGGTATGGGAGGTACAACTGATGATAGTGGCAATGAGTAAACAAAATCTCACCCATTTAATCAATCAACTTCGGATCTCATTCCTCTTGCAGAGAAAGAGAAATTCAGTTTAATCCTGATGGGCATTGTGCTAGGATCTGATTGAATAGAAATGTGCTTTGGGGCCACGAGTAGATTCACCATAGGACCATAGGGTGGGTTTCTCTATTAGTTAATTGTGATCTTGTTCAATAAAAGCCTAGCATTATCAAGCATTTTACGATGAATTGATGGAAAAGCTGCCAATCATAGAAACCTTGAGAATCGCCCTCTTGTAGTTTTGGGTGATAGCTTACCGTTGCTCACAAATCAAACTGCAGATTGTAAAACATCTATTATGGGATCTGAAAAGCAGTTTAGAAAGATCTTTTTCCTTGATGTTGATGATGAAGAAGTTCCCCTTTTAAAGAAAAGGCTGAACGAGATGTAATAGGCCAAGACTCCATTCCACTCTGTTTCCTTTGCAGATCTGACAAAAGGGGAGGGGGTTGTTTGTTTTGGACTATCTTCTTTTGGAGTGGCAGGGGTGCAACTTTATCTCCTGCCGCACTATATACAAAAAGGTGAAAAGGGGGGGCTAGAAAAAAAGCTCTCTACGGGCACCAGTGTGGAGAATATACACGATCGGGAGAAATAGGTGCATCACAGAGAGCTTTTGGGGGGGTTTTTGATAGTGGCGAGTTCTACAAGGGAGGCTACTGAGGGACATTGGGGACGCTCGATAGCAGAGAGGATCTGCGCTGGGCTGCTGTGGCTGAGAAGAGGTGAAGTAATTGGGTGGATGTTGCCACGTCGATAGTCTGCACGAATTGTCTAAAAGGAAGGAGGAGGCCACTTCATTCAGTCCAGGGAGCAACAGAAGAAAAAGGGGATCGTCACGGCTGGAGGACAACAACAGTTGAAGGACGCTGAAGGATCAAGCTGCAGGAGAGCTATCGGGTGTAGGAGATGAGGCACTGACCTTGTTCAGAGAGGCCATATTTCCATGTTGTACTAAAGGCAATGACCCAGGTGAAAGGCGTTTGATGTATTTGATAAGTTTGGGTTTCAATCAATTTACCTTGCAATCAATGGATGATTTTGTTTCCATGTTTCGATTTCCTTCCTGAACAATACTGGAACGTATATGGTATGCATATGCGTGCTGCGTGCTGATGGTTATTACAGGATTGTGTTTATGGTGTATGTAACTTTGCTATGTGTGATACATGTGAAAATACTCTTTCGGATGACTACACGCCACGTACGGAGCTAAGAGATATTCATCTTGCTGGGACTTGATTTTGGTTCATCCATATTGCCTATTTATCTCTGTCATAAGTTTAGTTCTTCAATATTTATCTGTACATATGCGCTGAGAATGCTATAGAGTGAAGGAGGCAGGTATAACCGATGTGCAGAACTAGGTAGGTTTGGAAGCATTGTAGTCAGCAAAGAGGGGGACAGAAGGGAGAGTGTTTATGGTCTGTATCCTCCGAGTCGGAGTAATGGAAAGGTACATGGGCAACATGGAAGGATGGGCGGTTCAATTGTGTGAGGGGAGCTGCTGACCGATGCCTCACAACCCAACAAGACTATAGGGAGAGTTCTTCTAGAGGAGGATGGGTCCAGCCGGTTACTAACGGTCGACCTCATAGAACTTTTCCAAACGTTGGTGTCCTCGGGAGGGGGCCAAGGAGGATTGAAAGGGCAAACCGAAATCATGTGTGGAATGATAAGAAGAAGCAGAAACTCGCTGGGAAAGAGCTACGGGAGAAGGCAAATCTGAGACAGGACAAAAAGGGGAATGTGCACTTTCTTGTGGATACTTTTGTTTTTGCTATCTGAAGAAGAGAGGAAGGTGCTATCGGACTGTTATGACTGAGGGAGAGAATCATCGAAGCTATTCGGCGGCATGGAGATTTGGCTTGATGTAATGCTTACCAAAGGATGATATTGAGGGCATCTGCAGATATTAGGACCATAGAGGATTAAAATATTATTTGGAGTATTCCTGTGTGTTGCCATCTAAAGTGAGATCAAAAGCTTCATGCTCCTCTCCAATCGCTAGGAGCTTATTCAATTTTCTGAGCTTCAGGAGACACCCTGCCAAAAGACGTCGAGGACTTACCTAAGAAGGATAAAACTGGCGATGGTCGATGAGCCCTTTTTGGTGACTGCAAAAAGGGAAGCTGTAGCTTTAGAGTGTTTTGTTATTTAAGGTGGCCAATCCTAAATGTGCGACCAAGGGTGCCAGAATTCTGGAACGATTCTTTGTGCTCTCTGCTTATTGTGATCTGTTTAGAATGTTCACTAAACTTGAACAGACTTTCAAATGGAACTAGAACAGAATTATGATCTTCTGTTAGCGGCGTATGTATGCTCATTTAGTGATTTAGAACTACTAAAAACTTGCCTTTCGAGCTTTGTGGTATGTGGATGACGATGGAGTGGTCAGCTTCTGGTGAAAATCCGATAATGATTGTGACCACTTAAAGCTTGGATTTGGTAGTAAGTAAATCACAAATGAATGAACATGAAGAAGACACATATTTTGGTGACGCCCTACTATGGGAATAATATAGAAACGTATTGTTGGCTTGAGATTAAAGAAAATAATTTGCCCTACCAGTGAACAGATTCCAAATGTGGGAATGAGCTTCAATGTTCTGAGAATGAATTGTCGTTTATTATCAGGAATGCTTCATGATGCAAAGGCTGTTCATGCGTTAGAGACTTGTTCTCAGCTAAACAATTTATGAGTTACTTTGTTTTATGGAAAACTTTGCTGACGGTTTCATGCTCCAAGCATTCGAGACGATATGACTCCCTATCCCTGTGATCTTTCATCCCTGTGATCGCTCCCATGCATGGATGGATTATGAAATTTTTTATGATCCTTTCTTAATTGTGAGAATGGTCCACTTCCCCTCAGACATCATCTAAGAAGAACATTGGGCTAGAGAAAGAGTTACGTTGCCTTGTTGCGTTGTTTTAGATCCTTCGCATGGGAATAAGAATTGTTCTTTCATGTTGACTTCAAGTGATATCTTATCATCCCGCAATGTTTCTACATACCCTGAACTTTACTAATTAGCTGAGAAAATTTGCTTTGAGCTGATACGATCATGGAAAAAATGTGTCCAAGTAAAAGTTGATATGACAGGCAAACTACACAGAACTTAGTGGTTCTATTATTGATGGACCTTGTTCGTATGGAATGCAGAATAGATGACACCTTGGCCAAATCTATAAACACATATATATTAGCATTGTTCGCTAAATAAATCTTGTTAAACCCCAAACCCAGGATCTCCCTTGAAGGAAAGCATAGTCTTTCGTTCTAATAACGGGTATTGATTGAAGCTCAGTCGTGGCCTTAAGTTCATTTCGATCCTCCCTTCTAAGGAACTCTTGACATCTGGCTAAATAAAGGAGAGTGTAAGTAAGAAGATATGCATGTGGGTGCATATGAGGAGTCTCGGGTTGCTAGGTATGTGTGTGCGAGCACGAGTGTGTGCATAAGGAGGAAAGAGAAAGTGAATAAGCAAGAGCGTGCAAGCGAGTTTGTAGGTTAGAGGAAGCGAGAAAGATAAGATAAGTGGGTAAGAAAAATAAAGAGAGGGTCAAAGGGAGATAGGGAGAAGACCCCTAGGACAATCATTGAAAACATGATCGTCGGTGCTTGTATACGTAGCTTCATCTCCTTCTTGGTTTTACAAATACATTCAAAGGCAATTAGGGGAAATTGGATTGAGAAACGTGGACATAAGTCTAGAAGTATAGCAAATTTCATCGTGCAAAAGGATATTTTCTCTTGGGTGTTGGGAGCTAACATGTATCCATGTCAGTGTATGTGTGTGTATGTGTATGTATGTATGTATGTATGTATGTATGTTTGTATGTATGTATGTATGTATGTATGTATGTGTGTGTATGTATATATGTGTGTGTATGTGTGTATGTACATAACACAAGGGAACTCCACAAAACGTCTCGCCGAGACAGACAGTCTGGCGATTCTTCTAGTTGTTGCCGAAGCGTACTTTCATTAGATTATAAATGGTTACATCTCTTCGCAGCGACCTTTCGGTTCGTGCGGAATACAAAAAGGAAAAGATTTACAGTTGCCAATCCGGCGGCTTACACTGGCACGCACGGTGGACTTGAACCCGCAGGTATACAAAATTTTATGGCTCATCAACTATACCTTGAAGATACATTGTTCTAGCTAATTTAAACGTTCTTGCAATTTTTTGCTTTAGCGAGTCTAATATTTTTTTCAGAATCTCTGGTTCTACGAGTTGAGCATCAGTTCTTACTGAACTTGTTGCAATTACCTGGCTCATCAAAATTTCTGTCTGTGTTTGCAGAAAGGCTTCCTGCAGATAAAAGTCATTTGCCAAAGCTGCATCCCGGTTCACTTTCATGTCTTGAATTTGTTTATCAACTCCAGATAATCTTTCTGCTTGAGCACCCAGTTGGTTCTCTCTTCTCTCCATTTCTTGATTCTGAAATTGGATGGTCCGGTAATAAGCATCGTGCTCTCTTCGAATTGCTGGAATCTCTTTCTGGAGCTGAGCGACCAATGTCATCTGGTCTTTAAGAGCATCATTTGATTCAAACAGGTTTGCATTTGCAAACTGGAGCTCTGTATTGGTTTGCTTTAGTAAATTTTTCATTTCCTGTCCTTTCTGCACGCCTTCATCCAATTGTTCTCTAGTTTCTTTTAACAAATTTCCCAGTGCTATGCGGGCATCCTCTTTATCCTTAACTAACTGCCGTAACTGAAGAATTTCTGCATCAGCAGCACATAATAAATCATCTTTGGTTGTTACTTCAGCCAATGCAGCATCTCTTTGACTAATCATTGTTTCCTGTTCAGCAAGCTGTGCTTGAAGTTGTTTAATCTGGAAGTGCAGATTATGATTCTCTGCCTTCATTGTATCTACCTCTTCCTGCAACGGAATGATATCCGCTTCTAAAACATCAACTTTATGTTGTAGTTCGTGTCTGAGATTATCAGTAATCTCCTTCATATATGCTGGTAGTTGCTGCGAGAGTTGGATCAACATATGACCCATAGATGCTAACTCTGTAAACATAGGTATTGAAGGAAACAGAAAAGGAGGATGTGGTTGAGATGAAGAAGCTGTCAGGAGTTGATGGGAATTGGGTGGAGAATAGTTAGGTGAAGAGGATGATGAATCCGGTGCTTCAGGTATAATCGGAGGAATGGGGACAATAGGTTTAAGTGGAGGTATGGGTGGAGGAGTGGGTTGTAGAGCGTCAACCACCAATACTTTTTCGGTGGGTTGCTGCGTTGTCGGCGCGAAAGTCACGGTCGGTGGATCAAGGCGACCGCCAAAAATACGGCGCACGCAGGGCGCTTGGAGCAAGCTCACGTGGGATAAAGCAATCTCAGAAGGACATTAGTACCCAATTTCCTTGTATGTTTAAATTTCGATTGCAAGGATAAAAGGAATTTCAAACACATATAACCAAACTATTTATCAATGATATTAGATATTCAATGTTTTATGTCATGTCATAGAAGTATAATTGTCAACAAATGAGCTCGGGATAACGCAATAATGAATGTATCGATAAGTCAATGACATGTTCCAACAAACTTTGATCTCGTTATGTTTCATTTGAATGCATCCATACTTGTTAAATATTACCACATATGAGCTTCTCTAACGTTAATTCAGAATGATTGTGAATGGTGATTAAGAGGGTGCTACTTTATGTGTCAGAATGTGGTTTCATTGAGCAACACACTTTCGGAAAAATATTCAATTTCTATTACTGAAACTTACACACTCTAAGTCAAGACATAAACAACTTTCAGTAAGCAAATAATCGACAGTCCATATATACAATATCCTGGCAGGGTAAATCAATGGCACTACTTTTCCGAGTCAAAGTAGAAACAAGCATCAATGCAGAAACTAAGGAAATGAAGAGATGAAACTATCGTCGCCCTGTCGGTTGCTAGCTCTATGCCAAATCTCCACGATTGAAGACTTAACCTTAATTTATTTGTCCATGAATGTAAAATTGCAAACAGTATGTCATTCAAGGTTGATTGACTACTATGGCCTCAACACTGATGTTAACTTTCTCAGTATTTTCCAAAGTAATCTTCAGAGATCTTCAAAAAATTGCTCGATATAGTTATTGTTCATGGTGATAATAGTTAAATGCCAGAGTACAACAAAAGCTCTAATTCAAGATAATATTTTAATGAACTTTTAACTCCAACTGCGCCTCTTTCATCAATGAACAGATGTGCACAGCTAATATCTACAGAGTTCCGCTACTTGGCGCTTTCACAACTACACTTTGCATCATCCCTGCAATAAAAGAAACTGGACTCTCCTTTCTCTTGGAGTGCGAGATACATCTTTTGTAGTGATTAACTAGCTTTTAGCAACGAAGCTGTTGACAGAGATATAAGCAGAATCTGCGAGAGTGCTTATTTTCTTTTGTTTATAATCTGTGCTTATATATTGTATATAATTTTCTTGAACTTCTGAATGCTTATGAGCATTTATTCTATATTTCCACTCGACCATAATATCCGCAAGAGTTTCGGACTATTAATCAAAGATTTCGTAGATCTCATGGTAAGACTGTAAACCACTGAGCGCATATAATAAAAAATAGAGATCTTACCCGCAAACATCAGAGAATTAGCGTTCAGCAGTCATATTGTTAGAGAAAGCTTTGTCGAAATATTCTTGCCGCCCTATGTCCTGTCTGTCTTCTTGCGAGAAAGCTTAGAAGGCAATATGGCTTCCAAAACCTTGCACCGTCAAGAATGGCTTCAATAATTCCAATGTTCCTTTGTAGGTATCATGACAGCTGATATCCAATGCCTTTCGAACTGCACCCTTCTAACTCCTAGGTCATCTTCCTTGAACAACTAATTGATGAGTTAACTCATAATCCATACTTCACCTTCGTCTGCATCTAAGCGATAAAATACTGAACTTTTTACCAATTCTCTGATGCGCATATTATTGATTTGCTAAATGTTAAGGCACGTAACTCAATTTCCCTTTGTTGCACGAAGCTTAGCACACACTCACTGTTGAAAAACATTCAGAAATAATTATTGGACACGGAGGAGAAAAATCTGCATCCGAGTTCACTAGATGATTGAAGTGGTGATACTGCAACGTTTAGAGCACTCTCCTTGACCTAATAGATGGCGCTTCGAAATTCATGCTTATTGTTTGCATAATACTTTGAATTTAAAACCTGCAATTCTTCTGTGATCTCACTTCCCCAATGCTAAGCCACCAAAAAAACTCCGCCAGATCATTCCTGAATATCTTCGAAGTCATGTCGAAGCCTGAAGTTTGGTCCCGCACGAGAAAATTCCCATCTCTTGCTTTGCCCTCCAGTTCTTACAGGTGGTTGCCATAAATCTCCTAATTCAATAGCAAATCTGTTCGTCCCGAGAGTCTAAAGCACCTACACATAAAAATGGAGATCGTTCGAAGAAGGAAGACCATCAGGCCTTTTCTGCATATGTTCTATATCCTTTCAACAGCGCAAAGCCAATTGCTTGAGCGTTTAACTGCTATTGATCGTTCGAAGAAGGAAGACCATCAGGCCTTTTCTGCATATGTTCTATATCCTTTCAACAGCGCAAAGCCAATTGCTTGAGCGTTTAACTGTTATTGATTCCCTTCAGTATCTTCTCTTTCAGATGATCAGCGGGGTCCGTCCAACACATGCGCCGCCACCCCCAAGTGCTCTATCGATTCATCTTTTATTCCTTTTCCATACGGTCCACCTCTGTGATCAGTGCCGGTTCTGATGAAGATGCATAGTAAGACACCATGGATATTGCTTGGTTCAAATCCTCTGACTCGACAAAAGCTTGATTGCGATTCGAACCAACATTGCATTCAGAATTGACAACCTTGCCAAAGGGCTTACACAGTTCTCCAAGCTCCTCGTGCATGCATTCCCACGGAAGATTGCGTAGGTGCCCACACTTTTGATGGTGGATCTGAGATTTTATTGTTCCTCCATCTTCCTGTCTGTTAGACTATGGCAAATAAACATTCTTTCCTCTCTGACAAAACTGGCGATCATCCTTCCTGTCAGAACCTTGAACGTTGTTGCCAAATTGCGTGAAGTTGGCCTTCAATTTTCATCAATCCTCCCCGAATTCCCTTCCGGCCACGCTTCCCCTCTGATGATCACGAGAGACCCTATCAGTCCTTCCTTTCCACCTATATGCCGCTCCTCTCGCCTTTTCTCTATCTTTTTTCCAGAAACAAACATGCGCCACCCTTTCCGTCAGAAAACTCCCAAAAGGGAGCGTTGTCCACCAGTCTACCCCTCCTTCTGGACGCCATTCTTTTTCTCCCCTTTCGAATTGTCTTTCAGAGTACTCGATGCCGAGAGACACAAGATCGGGAATCACAAAAGTAAGGTCAACAAAGATCGCTTCTCGCTGCCTGTCGTTTCACTCCACAGAGGTAGCGGCTTTACCTCATTTTCTCACGTTGTACAGAAATTGTTCTGGGAAATGTAATAGTCCAATGCATCAAATCCATAAATCTGCTTCCTTTCTAGTTGCCTTTTCTTTGGATTATTTGTAGCTCTCCTCGCAACAACTCTCCTTTTGATTAATTTCTTTGGGCAAACAGGGGAGTATATGCTGTATGGATCAATGTCCAAAAGATCATTGTCATAGGCTGTGTCCATGAATTGATTACATTTTTCTGACCAATTTTGCTTTATGAAAATCACAAGAAGAAAGTATGTTGTGATAGAGATCATTTGGAATTAATGCATGATCCCACCAAAACTCAATGAGCCCCATGTTGTCATAATAATTATCCAGCACCCCGTTCCCAACCAATATGCCCTTAAGATTGATCTCAGGGTTCTTTACTGCCTTAACGTTCTTTTCATATACCAATTTCGCAAGCTGTAGAATATAATGCCCTGCATAGCTTTCACCCGTGATATAAAATTCTCGGCCCTTGTACTGGGGAAATCGTTCAAACCAATCCATGAGAAAAATATGTGAATCCTTCTGTTGCTGCATCATGCCTTCAATATTGCAATCCATAAGTTCCACACAATTCATATGTAAATATAAAGGAATGTAATATCCACATAGGAGAGAGAATCTCTCCGACAGCGTAGACACTTGAGGTTGGACAACTGCAGTATCTATTGCAGCAATCAAAGCTGCCAAAACTTTCTGCAACAATAATTTGCGTATCTTCTTGCATATCTTGTTTGGATTGCTGCTGAGATTCTTCCTTAGAAGATCTGTCTTCAGAATCAGCAGTAACACTCTGATCTTGTTGCTGATTTGGAGATGACTGAGCAGATGAATCATGGTGAATCGAGGTAGCAGTATCATGGAAAATCTCTTCTTCATTTTTGTCTGCTTTATTTCCAACGGCACACCCTTGCACTTGACTGTCAGACGAACTTATCCGGATTCGTTTTTGGCGAAGGAGCTGGAAGAGTTCTTCATCATCTTCGTCGTCTTCAAGTATTTGAGCAAATTCCTCATGATATAAAATTGGAGCTCATGGAGGCGGTTGCGCTGCTTGGAGGGTCGGAAACAAAATAGAAAGGATGTGCGGTAAACGTGAACGTGGGAGATCACCTTTGTTAACGTGTTTTATGACCGTAACGCATTCACGGTGAATGCGCCGAAAGTAGTAAGAAGCAAAATTGATAGGCTCTCTAGCATCCATATCAATCACCGAGTAGAATGGGCGAGAAATCCCATAAGTGCGTTTTTGTAAGTTTAATATGGCTACTAAAAATTGTAAAGCTGTTCTTTCAGGCTCAGGACGACAGAGTATGGCATACTCATTCGAAGAGTGCCTGGGAAACAATTGATTCATCGTAGCGATTGGAAGGTTAGGACCATTCTCTCGTCCTTCCGGAGAGAGTCGGAAAGCAGTAGCAAATGACTGCATGGTGATTACAACACGAGAGGGGAAACACGTAATAGGCCAACTTTGCTCCGTAGCAGGTGTGGTGGCAATAGCAGCAATTATCTGAGCATAGTATGGATGACACTCCACTGAATGCCAGGGCAATTCAGCGAAGTTGGACAAACCTCGGACACGCAAGAATTCACTTACGTCCTGAGGAAGTCCGTCACGAAAGGTAGCAAAGTTTGCAAGGGCTTCCATGATGCGCACGCAAAGTAGCACGAATACACAGTGATTACAGAAAACGCAAAGCACACAAAACAAGCAGACACAATAGCGATTAATAGCGAAGAGAAGAAGATTAAGTAAATATTTGGTAACGGGAGGCTATCAAAAATGCTAATCATCGCGCAATGTTGAGATGATAACCTTCATAACTACGGTGTGCATGCATGAGCAAAATCAATAACAAAAGGCGGCGATTATTCATGGTTATGTAGCAAAATGAGAAGTTTATGGTCTTTATTCATCGAACACGCAAAACTAAAAAAAAGGAAAAGAAAAGAAAAGAAAAGAAAAGAAAAAAAAATATGTGGGCAACCGCAGAACACTTCAGTGCAAAGCATGTGCTTGATGATACAACTGCAACTTTGAACCATTTATCACTTTAGGAAGAGGAATTCCGATCAAGGTAGTCAACCGAAAAGTAGCTGAGCCCACTTGTTCACTAATCCGGTAAGGACCAAACCATCGTAATTTGAATTTTCCAGCTGTACGATTTGATTTAACATTATAGAATAACACAAGTTGTCCCACCGTAAAAACTGGAGTTTTAAGAAAGCGATTATGAGTACGTGCTTGTCGCAACTGAGCTTCTTGAAGGGTCAGAAAACTTTCCCAGCGATGTTCATCCAAGTCTCTGAGTGTATCCAACTGAAATGATAAAGAGTCTTCAGGTAACAATTTTTGAGTGATAGCCACGCGTAAACTGGGTACCACAAGTTCCATTGGTGCAATTGCTTCTAGCCCATAAGCCAGCTTGAAAGGAGTTAGTCCAGTTGCTACTTTGTATGTAGTTCGGTATGCCCATAATACTGCAGGTAGTAACTGATCCCATCTTTCTGGTGATTCCACAGTCAATTTTCAAAGCATACTCAGCAAGGTCTTGTTGGTACTTTCAGCTAAGCCATTAGCACAAGGATAATACGGTGAACTGAATTTATGCAGAATCTGAAAAGTGTTTGTTAGCACTCGCATTAAATTGTTGACAAAGTGTGTGCCTTGATCTGTGACAAGTTCCAAAGGTAATCCATAACGTGGGAATACGTCCTTCATCAGGCATTTGGCCATCGAAACAGCTGTGGCGGGCCGTAAGGCCCAAGCTTCTGCCCATCTGGTAGCATAATCTGTACATGTCAGAATGTAGCGATTGTTGCTAAGGATTGCTGGAGGTGTAATTGGTCCAATAAAATCAAGACCCCATTTTTGAAAAGGTTCCAAAGGTAATACAGGTTGCAGAGGAAAGAAATGGTGTTGTAAAGGCTGTCCAGATCGTTGACAATTGTCACATTGCTGCACAAACTGAGTCACATCCTTGTACATAGTAGGCCACCAGAGCCCACTTTGTAGAATTTTTCGGTGCGTTAAATCTATTGCAAAATGTCCACCGGAGGGTATTGAGTGTGCCATAGCAATAACCAAGTTTACTTCATGTGGTGGAATACAACGAAGCAAGATCCCAGTGTGATCCATGTAGTACAATTGTTCAGCAATCAACCGGAATCTGCGACTATAAACTGCAATTTTCTGACGCATAGCAAGAGAAGTTTGAAGGGAAAGACATCCATCAATAAGAAAGGTTAATAACTGATCATAGTAGGTCGGTGTCACAGGAGGTTCTTTAGATTTATTACTAGTTGTTTCAGTAACATAAATTGCTGGTGTGGTGTCATCAACACCGACCGAAGCTTCATCGGAATCCAATCGAGAGAGAAAATCTGCTAATGCATGTGTAGTGTCGGGTCGATGAATCACTTCGTAATCAAACTCTTGTAACAATAAAACCCAACGCGCCAAACGAACACCTAAATGCTACTGCCTAACCAGATACACCAGCGCAGCATGATCTACATGAAAGATGAATTTTCGGCCTAGCAAATAATGCCGGAATTTCTTTACAGAATATACCAAACCAAGACATTCTCTTTCAGTCACTGAATAATTCTTTTCAGCAGGAGCAAGCCGTCGACTTGCATAATAGACAGGCCGAAACCACTTATCAGTTTGCTGCATTAAAACACTTCCAATGGCTATATCTGATGCGTCTACAAAAACATGAAATGGGCGTTCCCAATCAGGAGGTTGTAGAATTGGAACCTGCGTTAATAATCCTTTTAGATGATCAAATGCAGTTTGACATTCCGGAGTCCAATCAAATTGTCGAGGAGTACTAGTTATTAGCCACCGTAAATGTCGACCATGCCACCTGACTTGACCCATGAAGCGCATCACTTCTTTCGACGTAGTAGGCACA
The DNA here is from genome assembly GCA_020310875.1 of Ceratopteris richardii. NCBI lineage: Eukaryota > Viridiplantae > Streptophyta > Polypodiopsida > Polypodiales > Pteridaceae > Ceratopteris > Ceratopteris richardii. The sequence goes on along the minus strand of CM035440.1, from coordinate 103,505,344 downwards.
GGTGCTTTTAACACGCCTGCAACTTTGTCTGGATCAACTTGTATGCCCTGTGCAGATACAATATGGCCAAGGAGCTTACCATAAGAAACTGCAAAGACAGATTTGGTTGGGTTCAGGCAGAGTCGGTATTCACGACATTTCTCAAAGTAACACCGTAAATGATACAAGTGTGCTACCATCTTACCGAATAAAGAGAAATCATCTAGATATACTTGCATAAAAGAAGTGAGATAGGGTGAGAAGATTTCCTGCATACAACGCTGAAAGGTGCTAGGAGCATTTCTTAATCCAAACCACATGACTGTACAAGCAAAAACATCCCAATTCGTAATAAACGCTGTTTTCGGTATATCTTGCTCAGCCATTCGAACCTGGTTATAACCACTATAACCATTGAGAAATGAATACATCTCATGCCCAGCCACTCTGTCCAGCATGGTGTCAAGAAATGGAAGAGGAAATGGATCAGGTATGGTGGCTGCATTCAATTTCCGGTAATCCACACATATTCGGAGCTGCTTGTTTTTCTTTGGTACGATCACGATCGGAGAGATCCATTCAGCATGCTCAATGGGTACAATGAATCCTACCTTTAATAGGCGATCAAGTTCTTTTTTGACCTATGCTGCATAGTTGGGATTCATGCGGTAGCGGGGTTGTTTAATTGGTTTTGCTTCTGGTTTAAGCACGACCCGATGTTGATAGATGCGAGGGTCCAGACCTTTCATATCACGATAATCCCATGCAAAAACATCAGAGAATTCACGAAGAAGCTGGATCAAATCTGCTTGAAACGCTTCACACAATCCTTCCTTTATCTTGATAGGTCACGGATTTATTTCATCTCCCAAATTATAGGAGATTAACTGATCTTCAGAAACATAGAATTGACGAGGTTTGCTTGGATCCTCAACTGACTGTAAAAGTTGTTGTAAAGCGGTTTCATCCATAACAACAGTATCTTCTGTCTCCACTTCTTCAGTCACAGGCACCACCGTACAGGCTGCCGGACTCCAGTTGTCTACAATAGATTGCAGATCTACAGTACCTAAGGAAATCAGATCTTCATTGTTCTTCAGAAATGCTTCTTCTTCATCGTCAGATAAGCCATCCAACATGTGGACCGGCTCTGCTACATATGGTCTGGCATGGAGTTCACAGGGCTGAATAGCATCTAGTTTGACAACATATTTACGGTGGTTGTCTTTGAAAGTTAGTTCCTGTGCTGACCAATCCTGTATAACCTTAGCCTGTTTTAACCAGGGTCGGCCGAAAAGAAGATTATAATCGAGACTGGACTCCGGTAGTTCTAAGACGACAAAAGTCATCTTAAACGTTGTACCCTGCAAAGTTATCGGGACATTCCGTACGAGTCCCAACGGATGAACTCGAGATTGGTCAGCCATTCTTCAAAAAACTGGACAGGCTCAATTTGGGTCTACCCTAACTTCTTGCAAAGCGCTGCAGTGGCGATGTTTACACCAGATACACCATCAATTAGTACTTGAGTAATCTTATGATTTTTGTACCATACCGTAATTAAAGGGACCGAATGCTCCACCGTAGAATCAGTTTCCGATTGTATCGTTGTCGTTGCTGGAATGCAGGAAGACCCAGGACTGAGTTGTTGCTGGAATTGCTGCCGAACTCCCGACACTAGTGCAAGTAACTATCCAAGAGGGAGAGTAATGGACGCCTTAGATAAAATTTCCCATGCCTGATCTACTTGAATTGTACTTTTCATCGATTCTGAAGATGATGCACCTGTTATTGGGGTAGAATCTTGTTCCTTCGATCCTTCCTTTGGCAACGGAACTTGTGTCACCGGAATTGGATTTGGGAACACTGTAGGCTCTTTGGTGGTCCATTGGCTAGCTTTGTGATACATTCTTTGTTGTTCATGGATGCTAGGTTCAAACACTTTTGCTGCTGGTTGTAACTGCTTACCAGATCTTGTTTGAATCACTGTGGCTTGAGTTTCCACTGGTGAGATATAGATCATATTGGTCATTGGATTCTGACGCTCTTTCTTCCTCTGATCATATTCGGCTGCATCTTTACAGAATCTTTGGATGTGACCCAACTCTCCGCAAAAATGACAGCGAGGTGGTGGCAAAGAAGTACCTTCCTGTGATGTTCCCGTCTGCCAGCGATTTGTATTGAAGTTTGTATTCCTCCGTCCCCGATAATTTCTGTATCCTTGCTGCTAATTATTTCTCATCTGAGGTGATACATAGTGTGTGGTTGGCTAACCCAGTTCTTGTATAATAGCATTTACAGTTGCTGGTCCCTGCACTTTGGCGTTATAAGCACAGTTTTCGGTGGAATGTCCAGTGGTATTGCAGATAGCGCAATACATCTGATTAAGGGTACATGTAGCACTGGTATGCCCTGGATTCTTGCACTTAGTGCAATACATCTGTCTAGTCGGGTCCTCTGCAACATTTTTGTTGGCTTTCAACCACTCCAGGTCTTCAGTAAAGCCTCCAACCTTATGCTCGAGCTGCAAGGCCATTGCAATAACCGCATCTAGTGTCATAGCTCCCACACAATGGATTATCATAATCTGTCTGAGCTGCGGAGTCAACCCATTAATAAACCACTGAGTGATGACATCATCCGACAGGTTGGCATGGGCCGGTGGTAGTTGTCTCAAATGTTCTAAACAGGGTGGCATATTCCTGCAGAGTCTGGTGCAGCTTCTGTTTATTGTTCTGCAAGTAATCAAAAATTTCGGCAGGGTTCTTCTTCAGCCTGAACCTTTGCAAAAACGCATCCCTTACCACTTCATAGGTGCCAAAATGGTTGATATCATACTCTGTTAACCACCTGGCTGCTTCATTAACTAATGTAGATTGAAATACGATGGCCTTATACGCCGGATCAAGTGGATGGTTTAGTACTGCATAACTTATTTCAAAGATACGTACATGAGCATCAGGATCATCACTTGGAAATCCACCGAATTTTGTGTAGGTGACTCCTGTTGGAACCGGTTGAGGTGGAAGTGGTTGTTATTGCTGCTCTTGTTGTTGTTGTTGTTGTTGTTGTTGTTGTTGTTGTTGTTGTTGTTGTTGTTGTTGTTGTTGTTGTTGTTGTTGTTGTTTTTGTTGTCCACTCATGGTGCTAATGGTGGTACTGTTACTATCTCCTGAGTTCTGAGGAGGTGTTTCCGGTCCTTCAGAGTCTGTATGATCAAACTACTCTCTTTTTGGTTCGAAAATAACGCTCAACCTTTTACGGATTTCCAATTTGAATAGCCTATCCTCTTCTTTGGTGTCAAATGTAGGTAAACTTTCCGCGAACAGTGGTGTTTGTAATGAAGATTCACCAAGAAGTATAACACCGTCATAGGAAAATTGTAAATTTTTTGCAACCGGGCCGTCAGATCAACTGCACAATGTGTTTCTGTAGACTCCGAAGTTACTGTATCTTCTGAAGACTGTGCCAAAATTACATCGAAATCTACCGGAATTGCAGTATGTTCTACCGGAATGCTACTGGAATCACTGCTAACGTGCTTCGTTTCTTCTAGTATTGGGCTTAACCGATCTGTGCTTCTGCTTCCTGGGAGTGTCCTTAACAAATTTGATACCACCCAAGGGTGTCAGTCTCGCCTGTACTTCGGATACGACTCACTGGACCAAGTAACCGGCATATATCACCTTTGTAACACTTGCGTACTACTCTACCTTACGATCAATTCACAATCTATGGTCACCTTCCCACAATCAATTTATAATACTCGGTTGCCACCTTCCCACAATTAATTTGCAATACTCTGGTGCCACTTTCCCACAGACGGCGCTAGTGTTAAACGCGCATTGCCGTCAGAGACACGTTTAAGCTCTTTTCAGGTTCTTGGGAGTGGAAGGGATCTCAATAATCAGAGGCCCTATACTTGATTTCCCAATTAACCACTCACACCACAGTACCTTAATGTCTAAATCTCTGTTAATACGAATTAATCTCCAGACTTTGGTTCGTTCTCTCACCATATTACTATCTGTACTCAGACTATTGCTAGTTCTTCCACAACCTTACCGATTATGCTCTCGTTAATACGTTCTCAACACACAGTACCGGAACTATTCATTACCGTAATACAGACTCACAAGTCTTACTGGAACAGTCTGTTAGTATATGATCAATGTCTACCCCTCATGATTGTATGCACATTTTGTAAGGCCCCCTTTATGAGGAGAAGCCAAGCATGCATTACCCAATTGATGGGAATCCCAACTTGAATGTTGGATGAAGGTCATATTGGACCATGTAAGATATAATAAGGAAAGGGAGTTATCAGGGTCCCCAATTGTGGGGTCCGGGGCAGCGGTGAGCAGCCCCGGCTGGGGGGTCCAAGGGGGCCAGCGGGCCCCCTGGCTGGGGGGTCCCAAGGGGCCAGCAGGCCCCCTGGTGGGGGTCCGGGGGCAGCGCCCCCGGCGCGACGGTAAAGGGAATATTCCATGGAATATTCCCTGTCGATGTCAGAAATCATTTATATTTGTTAGGTCGGTTCAACCAGTCTAAGCCGTGTATGGCAATTACGCGGGCGGTGGCCACCCACGCTCTACCGCCCATGTATAGCCGTCCATGGCAGGCCACCCATGATCCTATATATACATGACTTCTGCACTACCTAAGACACCGAGTTGAGCCAGCATACCTCTACCTTGTATCTCCCTATCTAGAGTTGTCTAGATCACCATTTAAGCTCTACCTTGAGAGCGCACGGGTGGACAACGCCATCATCTTTGTACTTGCTGCTAGTAGAAAATTGTTGAGATTCTCCTATATCTGTTATCTTCTCTGCTATTGATCCTGTGTTATATTGCGTAACTATTGTCTTACATGGTATCAGAGCTGTAAGGTTCGAATAGCTTGAGAAGTATCATTATTTTAGCCTACTAGCAGACTAGAATATCAGTAGATTATTCGAGTGATTACATGATGGCTTCATCGTCGAACACTAGTCTTGGTGCTTCACCTAATGTTAATGTTGCACCTATTCGAATTCGTCCACCTGCATTCACTGAAGGGAAGCTGGATGGAACCAACTATACACTCTGGAAGTTCAAAATTTCTGCAATTTTGGACTCCTATGAATTACTTGACACTGTCATGGGACCGATGGGATTGGATCCAGAGCCTATACCAGTTGAAGATCCAGCAAATTCGAGATTGATGATTCAGCCAGATCCAGATCTTCTACGAGCTTGGAAGAGGCGGAATGCTGATGCATTATGTGCGATTGTCACTAGTGTAAGTGATTCTGTGCTTACTTTAGTTCAACATACTACTAAAGCACATGAGGCTTGGGGCATATTGGCTCGACAATATGAGACCAAGAACCACACTAGGATACAGAATTTAGAAAATCAGTTGGCAAATGAAAAGCATTCTGATTCTGAAAAGGCTGAAGATTTTATCAAACGGATAAAGCATCTTCAAGATCAATTGGCTGCAGTTGGTGTTGTTATAACACCAGAAGAGCTAGCTCGAAGATCTGTACGTGTTCTTCCAGCAAAGTATGATGGATTAGTAACAGCCCTTAACACTCAGGTAAGGCCAACTCCTCTTACATTTGAAGAGTTTTGTGCCATGCTTTTAGAAGAAGAGATGCGGCTGAAGAATCGGCAAAGTACAACTGATGCTGCATTCTCAGCAAATGCAAAAGGTAAAGGCTCTTCAGAGGGATCAAAGAAGAAGCCAAAGAAGAAAAAGTTCACAGGAAGTTGCTTCTATTATGAAAAGAAAGGCCATGCCATCAAGGATTGCAGAAAGAAGCAAGCTGATGAACGGAATGGGATTGTAAAATCATCATGGAAGAACAAAGAGTCTGCAAACAACACAGAGCTGGAACTTTGGGTAGCTATTGAAGAGGTATGTTCATCTGCTCAAGCTCGTGTTGATGAGCCATGGATTTTAGATAGTGGAGCTTCTCGCCATATGACTAGTAAAAAGGATTGGTATAGTTCCCTAGTGCCTCTGCGGGAATCCATCAATGTAGTGGTGGGAAACGACTCCAAGTGTCCAGCTGAAGGAACTGGAACCATCTCTTTTATCACTTCTCCAGGTGTTGAGAAAAAGTTATCCGATGTTCTCTATGTACCTACACTCAAAAGAAATTTGTTGTCAGTTTCTGCAATAACAGATCGTGGACTCGAAGTTCACTTCAATAAGAGTGGTGCGGAAATCATGGATTCATCAGGTAATGTTGTAGGTAAAGGCACACGACGGGATAACTTGTATGAGTTAAGTGCTTTAACTGCTATAGAAGATAAAGATGTAAGCAGGTTATGGCACCAACGATTTGGGCATCTCGGATTTGCAGTTTTGAAGGAGATGCAACGAACAGGGATGGTTGCTCATTTGCCTGCATTTTCAGAGTTGCAGGAACCTTGTGATGCTTGTATGATGGGCAAGCAACAACGAAAGGCATTTCCAAGAGAGACCAGCAATCGATCTCAAGCTCCTCTAGAGTTGGTACATGCTGATCTCTGCGGTAAAATGTCTACACCTGCTTTAGGAGGATCTTTCTACTTCTTGCTGTTAGTCGACGATTATAGTAGAAAGATGTGGGTTTATTTCATTCGAGAGAAGGCTGATGCTTTTGAAAAATTTAAAGCGTGGCATAAGTATGTAGAAAGTGAATCAGGAAGGAAACTGAAGAAATTTAGAACAGATAGAGGAGGTGAATTCTTGTCAACAGAATTCAACAATTACTGTAAGGAGCATGGTGTGAAAAGGCAACTTACCACAGCTCATACACCTCAACAAAATGGCGTTGTTGAGCGCAGGAACAGGACAGTAGTTGAAATGGCTCGTTGTATGTTAAAGGCTCAAGACATGCCTGATTCATTCTGGGCAGAAGCAGTCAATACAGCAGTCTACATCCTCAATCGAAGCTACACAAAAGCTGTGAAGGGGATGACTCCTCAAGAAGCATATTCTGGTAAAAAGCCTTCAGTTTTGCATTTCAGAATTTTTGGTTGTTTCTGTTATGCACATATTCCTGATTCAACAAGATCAAAGTTGGATTCAAAAAGCAAAAAGTGTGTCTTCCTAAGATATAGTGAAGAGTCTAAAGCATACAGGTTATGGGATCCTGAGGCAAGGAAGATTTTTGTCAGCCGAGATGTGGTGTTTGATGAACGACCACACTTAGTAGAAGATAAAGGTAAATCTACTATCTCATCAAACGGAGAAATATCTCACCTTGTGCCTATCAAAAGACAGGTTAAAGTTGAGGAGGAGGAAACATCTGATGGAGAAATTTCCTCAATAAAAAGCCAACCAATTGTAGCTGCACAGTGTAAGCCACTACCGAAGTGGGCACAACAGCTCTTTGATGATCACAATCCACATGTAGATGCACCAGAATCATCATCGTATGGATTACGAAGATCAAAGAGAATAGAGGAGCAAAGAAGAGCCTCAGAACACATTGTTAACATGGCTCTAATGGCAGATATCATGGGTTCGATAAAGGAACCTACCACCATTGAAGAAGCCATTGATGATCCAGATTGGAGAGCGGCAATGCAGTCTGAGTATGATAGTATACTCAAAAATGATACATGGGATCTAGTCGACTTGCCGCCAAAGAAGAAGGTAATAGGTACTAAATGGATTTGGAAAGCTAAGTATAAAGCTGATGGAACATTAGAAAAGTATAAGGCACGATTAGTTGCACAGGGTTTTTCACAGATTGAAGGATTTGATGTTCAAGAAACTTTTGCACCAACAGCACGCATGACAACTATTCGGACGGTACTTGTAGTAGCTGCACAAAATTCTTGGCCTATTTTCCAGATGGATGTCAAATCTGCATTTTTGAATGGTCACCTCAAGGAGGAGGTATATGTATCTCAACCACCAGGTTTTGAGGTGCCCAATTCAGAAAATAAAGTTTGCAGGTTGAAGAAAGCTTTGTATGGACTTAAGCAAGCTCCACGGGCTTGGTACCAACGAATTGATCATTTTTTCAAAAATATGGGTTTTGAAAGAAGTACTTCTGATGCTAACTTGTATGTAACGAAAAGGGATAGCAAGCTAGTTGTTGTCATTGTATATGTAGATGATTTGATCATTACAGGAGATCATCAGGAACTCATCAATCAAACTCGGATCAGCTTGGGAACTGAGTTTGAAATGACAGACTTAGGTCTACTCCATTTTTGTCTGGGAATTGAAGTATGGCAAAGGAAGGATGGCATTTTCATCTCACAACAAAAATATTCCAAAGAAATTCTCAAGGCATTTGGAATGATGGACTGCAAACCAACTATCACACCTATGGAGGTAAATCATAAGCTATCTATGGATGATAACATGCCTGATGTAGATGCTAAGAAGTATAGGAAGCTCGTTGGAAGTCTTATTTTTCTGTGCAACACTAGACCAGACATTTGCTATGCTGTTGGAGTGTTAAGCAGGTTTTCCAACAAACCTAAGGAGAGTCACTGGAATGCTGGAATGCGAATTCTAAGGTACATTGCAGGAACCTTGGATTTTGGTATTTTGTATACCACAGGTGATACACTCCAAGGATATTGTGATTCAGATTGGGCTGGAGATTGTGATTCTAGAAAATCAGTTTCTGGATATTGTTTCTCACTTGGTTCAGGAATATTTTCTTGGGTAAGTAGGAAGCAACCAACTCTCGCACTCTCCTCCACTGAAGCAGAGTACAAAGCAGCTTGTTTTGCTTCTTGTGAGGCAGTCTGGTTAAGGAGAATTCTTGCAGATATAGGCTTTCCATCAAATATGCCAATTGTACTCAAGTGTGATAATCAAAGTTGTATGGCTATTGCAAAGAACCCAGTATTTCATGCTCGCACCAAGCACATAGAAGTACAGTACCATTACATTCGTGAGCTAATTGAAGATGAAATTGTGGAGCTAGAATATTGCCCAACAGAGGCAAATTGTGCTGACATATTCACTAAAGCACTTGGAAGAGAGCAGCTCAACAAGCATCTTCAACAGATGGGCATAGGACCGAGACCTACTTGATTTATCATCGGTAAACATTGAGGGGGGGTGTTAGTATATGATCAATGTCTACCCCTCATGATTGTATGCACATTTTGTAAGGCCCCCTTTATGAGGAGAAGCCAAGCATGCATTACCCAATTGATGGGAATCCCAACTTGAATGTTGGATGAAGGTCATATTGGACCATGTAAGATATTATAAGGAAAGGGAGTTATCTGGGTCCCCAATTATGGGGTCCGGGGCAGCGGTGAGCAGCCCCGGCTGGGGGGTCCAAGGGGGCCAGCGGGCCCCCTGGCTGGGGGGTCCCAGGGGGCCAGCAAGCCCCCTGGTGGGGGTCCGGGGGCAGCGCCCCCGGCGCGACGGTAAAGGGAATATTCCATGGAATATTCCCTGTCGGTGTCAGAAATCATTTATATTTGTTAGGTCGGTTCAACCAGTCTAAGCCGTGTATGGCAATTACGCGGGCGGTGGCCGCCCACGCTCTACCGCCCATGTATAGCCGTCCATGGCAGGCCACCCATGATCCTATATATACATGACTTCTGCACTACCTAAGACACCGAGTTGAGCCAGCATACCTCTACCTTGTATCTCCCTATCTAGAGTTGTCTAGATCACCATTTAAGCTCTACCTTGAGAGCGCACGGGTGGACAACGCCATCATCTTTGTACTTGCTGCTAGTAGAAAATTGTTGAGATTCTCCTATATCTGTTATCTTCTCTGCTATTGCTCCTGTGTTATATTGCGTAACTATTCTTACACAGTCTTCAACACAATTGAAAATAATCAAACAAAAGCGAAATAACATAGTACTACTCAGAATTCTCCAACATAACACAACGAAACTCCACAGAACATCTCGCCCAGACGGACAGTCTGGCGATTCTTCTGGTTGTTGCAGAAGCGTCCTTTCATTAGATTATAAATGGTTACATCTCTTCGTAGCGACCTTTCGGTTCGTGCAGAATACAAAAAGGAAAAGATTTACAATTGCCAATCCGGCAGCTTACAGTGCCAACCATAGATTTTCTATGAATCTCGTCACTCAAGAGTGCTCCACATATATCATCATAGACAAGTTTACCACCAAGTACACTATTGCTAATAGCTGTGCAAAATCTATCCCATGATGATGGCAGGGTGTGTAACAGCAATACTGCTTTCATTTCGTTATCCATATCCATTTTATGAGCCTGCAACTGGGAGAATATAGCATCAAACTCATTTAGATGAGCAACAACACTATTTGTGTCCTTCATATGAAGGTCATATAATTCTCTCATCAGATACACTTTATTTGATGTTGTCTCTTTTTCATGTGTATTGCATAACTTCTTCCAAAGCTTCTCTGCACTTTCACAGTCTAATACTATAAAGTAAACATTATCTGCCAGTGCAAACAAATGGTAGACCTGGCCATTTCATTTAACTCATCCCAATCATCTTCATCCATGTCAGCAGGCTTCTTTGAAATCCCATTTACTAGCTTCCATTGCCTCCTTTGAATCACCACATCTTTAATCTGATTCTTCCATAGAGCAAAGTTTGCACCATCAAATTTTCGGATCTCAAAATGGTCTTTACCCTGCAAGTTATAGCTCCTCCTCGAAACACTAGCACTAGATCCTGATCCATCGGATGTGCCTGAGATCTCTGACGCCATGATGGTAGAGAGCTGAATGGAATGCTAATGGAGCTAGAAGAGTTTGAACACCAACAAATAAGTGTTTCAAGGAGTAAATCGACCACTATATAGTTGATAAAAACCAAAAATTTGAAAAAATGTTTCCAGAGTATCCTCTACAAAATGAGTGTATGACCAGTGTCAAAATATCATAAAACTGCAAGTACTAACATGTTTGCCTGCATAGTGAATCACTCACTCCACTGTATATAATCAGTTACCCAATAGAAGCCAACTAGGCTTATCGAGCACCTATGAACAGCTATCATACATCTCTTATGGCGAGGTTTGGTAAGTCTTCCACCTGCATCACCGAAGAGACCCCGACATCTGGGTGTGTCCAAGTTAAGAAAACCTCACCACGACCCTCTTTATCAAACGTAAAAGGTTTTATGCAAAGAACTATATCAATGACCACATGGACGTACATAAGCGATATCCACAGAAGCATACATGATGTGTATGTGCTCAAAATATGCAGTAAAATAAAATTAAAAAGGCTGAATGCATAGCCCAAAAAACTAGCCAATAACGTCGACAAGTGTCTGTCAACTCTGATGTTTTTGGCTCAAAAACTTGCATAAATTTGTAGCGACTGCTCCCAGCAAAACTAAAAACCTTTCCAAAAACTTGTAGTTTTGCAAGTGTGGCTGAAAAAGACAGCCCCAAAGGTTGATATTTATTCTCAGAGAAGTACAAAGAACACTCTTCTTGATGTTCGCAGACCTGTGTGAAGAGAACTATGTGCAAAAGTACTCCAAACTGGCTCCAAAAGACACCCAAAAATGCTTCAAAAATAGGCTTTGAAAGCAAAGAATGAAGCTTTGAGGAACCAAAACATGTTCAAGGTAATGTTAACCTTAGTCTTTCCCCTTCTTCAGACACAACAAGAGTGTAGCTTAGTGGCAAGAGATTGCCACGATTAAGCGAGCTCTGGGGGAACAATACTGGGATGGGTGACGTCCCGGGAAGTACCGGGAACCTCTATCTTCCTTGATCATTGAGGTCCTCCCTCATGCGTAGCCAATGGCACCAACGATGACTTCGGTGACTCGGATGACAAGGTATGCCAAGGTCTATGCCTTGGTTGCCGCCTTAGCCATAAGCCTTGGAGAAAGCCTGGGGGGGATGCTCGCTTCGCTCACACAAAAGGAACAAAGCGTTTTGCGTCGAACTGCTCTGATACCAGTGAAGTATTTCTATGTCGATGCACCATTATGCACTCTCCTTCTCGAGAGCTCCACGACAATATGCTCGGAGTAGAAAACCGAGCTCCTGAGGCCGCACACAGTACTTCGCACAGATGCTGCAGAATACAAAAAAACGCAGTATACAAGGAGCACGAAGACAAACTTCTTAGGTCTTACAAATGCAGTCGAACTTACAGTCTGTGACTGACCAGGCCACTATATGTTTTATTAAAGAACATATACAAAGAAGTGTCCAGTGGCCATTTGGCCTTTCACATGGACACTAACGGTAACATCTTCTTTATTCACTTGACATTTAAAACATTGACTTACATAATTGTTTACATCTCTGACCATCTTTGGCCACCAAAAGGTACATCTGATCAACTGCAAAGTTTTCTCTATACCAGGATGTCTTGCACAAGGTACATCGTGGTTCTCGAAAATAACTTCTTTTCTAAACTTCCCTTCTTGGGAACCAGGCACACAAATCTTTCCCTTTCCTTTGAGCAAACCTTGCTCCACTTGAAAATTAGAAAATGCTTTATCTTTATCATTTTGTGATAACTTGATGATTATATACTAACAATAGTCATCTTCAATCTGTGAATCTTTGATCTCTTGGACCAAATCACTATCAAGAACTGTGAAGCTAATCTGATGCAAAATACGAGATAATGCATCTGCAACTGTATTCATTTTTCCTTTTCTATATAGAATTTCCATATGAAATTCTTGCATCAATTCGGCCCATCTAGCTTGTCTCCCTCAAAGATCAGGCTAGGAACAAAAATACTTCAAGGTGTGATGATCTATGTATACTTTAAAAGTTGCACCATACAGATAGTGTCTCCAAATCTTCAAAGCATGAACTATTGCACATAATTCTTGTTCATGGAGAAGCTAGCTTCTTTGAGCTGAAGAAAGTTTCTTACTTTCAAAAGCTACTGGTCTACCATCTTGAATCAAAACTGCACCAACTACGATGCCACTAGCATCCGTTTCTATTTCGAAAGGTTTTTGGGGATCTACCACCAATAAAATTGGGACACTTGAAACTGCTTGTTTTATTGTGTCAAAAGCTTTCTGTTGTGTGCTAGTCCATACAAACTTTTGATTATTTTGTAACAGATCCATCAATGGCAAAGCTATGTGCGAATAACTGGCAATGAATTTCCTATAGAAGCCCGATAATCCTAAGAATGATCGCAGTTGGCGCTCATTCTGAGGAACCGACCAACCAAGAATCAAAAAAACTTTTCGTGAATCCATTCTAATTCCATCCAAGAAAATTATATGTCCTAAGTACTCAACCTCAGATAAACATAGCTGTGTCTTCTCTGGGTTAACGTACAAAGTATTGTCATCCAACATTTGAAAAACTATACACAAATGACATTCATGTTCTTCCAAAATTTTACTATAAACCAACAGATCATCTACAAAATCAACCACAAACTGACCAATAAAAGGACGAAAAATATCATTCATGAGCATCATAAAAGTAGCTATGAACAACAACCTCTTCCTTTCTTCTTCATTTTCTATAAAAATTTTAAGATTTGACATGCTTTTTATGATCCTAAATGAAGATAAATATGAGGGAAATTATCTCCTATGAAAAGAAACCATGTCCAAAAACATCTATGAAAGAAATAAGAATTCATTCATGCCTAAAGAGTCCCTCATGATACTATTCAGTCAACTTCCAAACTCTATACAGATGGTCATATCTACTCAAAATCTATAAGGTAACCTATCATTGGAAAGCTCTTGAAGGAAGGAATCTATAGGATTTTGAATTTTTGCATTTGGATATTCCTACACAAAGTTATGGCCTTTTTAGATCACCAAGGTAGGTCAAATCAAAGAAAAAGAGCTCTATATACTCTTCCTCTCTCTCTCTCTCTAATGTCCTCCAGGCGGCATGAGGGCACAAAGCAATCCAAATATCCCACAAAGGAGAAATTTCTCAAAGTAGGCCTTTATATAAGGTGCTAAAGATGGATACTTCAGTATTTGATGAGAAGAGAGATCTGTATTTCTTCCTCTCACCCCCCCACGTGAGTGCGATGCTCACTCCTTGAGAGACAATGGAATGATTTCATACCTGACGTATGGCTTGTGTACTCACGTAGATGAAGCAAAAGGCCTCTTCTTTTGAAATCACTTCGAAAAACTCCACGCTCCGACTGCACAATTGTCGAGGTCCTCTCCAAAAAAAAAAAGAATGCGCATGATCTTCTCTCTTTTTTTCCCCACAAAAAGTCTTCAACAAGATGATGAAGTGGCTTTCTCTCATAAACTTTCCCTTCTCTCACTCAAGCTCTGATACCAAATGAAAGATCCCAATTAGCTACCTGCCACTCTCCTCCCAACCTTAAATAGACCTTGCCCTTGGCACCTCTAGAATCTTCTCTAAGGTCCAAACACTCCTCATATGGCCACTCTGAAGAGGTGGAATAACCTCAAAGATCCGTGCTAAAGCCTTGGCTCCCCCAAGCTCTAGTCCTTGACCTAGCTACGGTCCTCGACCAAATGCAAGTGGACCTATGGTAGACCATGGAGGTCTAAGTAAATCTAACACACAACATCTCTTGCACTTCAGAACGATTTAAGAACTTATTCCTTTTCAAATATATCCTTCTTTTGAAATCCTTTAGTAGAATGCTTGCTTTCATTAAGGGAGAACTCCGTTTTTTTTAATATAAAGGAAGTTCGGCAATAGCCTACTCTCCCGGACTTGAATTAAATTAAGAAACAAAGGTACAATAGAAGGGGACTAGTGCCCACGGGACCCCCCAAATCCCACAAAGCAGGGGAAGCTTGATTGAATCCTAGGTTGCATTACAGAGAAGGTTAATCACCCTCTCATCGCCCTCATGCGGGGCCCACTTGGGTTTGAGCTTGTTGTTGATCAAAAGGAGGACTTGATGGTGCCTGAAGGGGGGGGACTTCTTACTGTTAACGATCCTTTTGCCCAGGAGGAATAGTGATTTCTCAATCGACCACTCCCTGGGGGGATCGCCGAAGTTGAGAGCACACCTCTCCCACCAAATTTTCCACAGGACTTCCCCCCTGATGGCGTTCCAGAGTGTCGCAGAGCAGCCGATCGCTTCTCCCAAAAGGACTTGTTTCCAACTAAGCTGTTTTTGAAGTCTGATTTTCATTCCAACCGTCTGCCAGATTCTGTAGGAGTTGGGGCACGTAAGGAAGATGTGTGGGACATCTTCGATAGCACGGTGGCAGCGTTTGCACCAAGGAGGGATCCCACAAAGTTTGCTAGCCTTATGGTTGGTCCAAATTCCTCGATGAAGAATTTGCCATAAGAGGACAGACTTCTTAATCTCAATAAGGGGGTGCCAGATACCCATGAATTTCATGTCCCACCGAAGCCGCGTCCAAGACAGGCACCACTTCTTGTTGAGGCTGATCTGGAGGTCAGCCGTTTCTTTGATATTCGGGATTTTGAGTATGCTATTTCCATTGTGCCATTTGAGACCAAGCGAGTTCGGTGTGTCGTGTCCCATGAGAAGGCAAGTCTTGTGACGATCCCAAGCGAGGCATCTACTTTGCAAAGTGTTCCATTCTTCGTAGGAGATGTTTATGCGAGGGTCAATGTCCTCGAAGTTGATCCAGTTGTTGGTGTCATGTTTCCAGAGGTGTTTCCATTTTTTGAATCCTTTGTTCCATAGCTTCTTGGCATTTTGAATGTTCCACGACTCCACACTCCGGATGCCATGTATCGGAAACCAGATAGAGTCGTTTTGTCTGATTTCGGACGCCCACTTCCAGTCCTCACTAATTCTTGTGAAGCCTTTGACTTTATTCCAGCCCTTCCAAAGGGAGCACACGAGATTGGAGCCTTTCGGGAAGACGGGGATCGGAGAGAAAAGCAGGGTCATGATGTCGAGATTCTTCCAGTTCGGGAACCCCGTGAGGGCCAACTCATTCTTGTTTCTGAAGATCAGCTTGGCCCACGAGGCCTCTCTATTGCACCAAGCCTTAATCATCCATTTGGTTGCCAGTTTGTTAGCCATAGACCCAATGTCTAGGATACCAAGCCCCCCGCTATCTCTAGGGCAAGTGCAGATGGCCCATTTGATTTTAGGCACCCCCCTTCTGTTATGATCGCCCGTCCAAAGAAAGTTTCTACAAATACTATTCAGTTTGGACAGGCCTTGCTCATTCGGTCTCCAACAAGAAAGGAAATAGATGGTAGAAGAGAGGAGGAACGTGTTGATGACCATCGCACGCCCAGCGAGATTGATTTGCATACCTCTCCAATAGTTGAGTTTGTTTTCGAGTTTAGCCAACACCCAGTTCCATCGCTGCTCCATAGAGACGCCAAACCCCAAGGGGATTCCAAGAAGTCGAAAGATTTGGCCCTGCGAAATGATTTGACAGCCATGATCAATGAAAAGGCCAGGATGTTGTCCCACAATAGCCCTAAAGGCGGTCTTGGAGTGGTTGATTTTGGATCCAGAGGCATCACAAAAGGTAGCGAGACACCTCCAGAAAGTCTCCAGGCTGGTATTATCATTGTGAACGAACGCGTTCATATCATCAGCAAAAAGTCTCATGATGATTTGACTGTGGTCGTGAGGCAACCGGAGGCCTTTGATATTGCCAGCCTCCACGTGATGAGCCACAAGTCTGCTCAGCCCCTCAGTGGCGATGGCAAAAAGAAGGGGGGCCAGAGGGCACCCTTGCCTAATAGATCTTCTAAGATGGATCGCCTTCGAAAGTTTGCCGTTAACGTTAATTTGGGTCGTTGCGTTTCCGAGAAGGGTCGCGATCATCTTGGTGAATTTCTGACTAAGTCCGAGATCTTGGAGCGACTGCAGAATATAGTCCCATTCTAGCCTGTCGTAGGCTTTGTCAAAGTCGATCTTGAGGAAAACCACATCTTGATTAGACTCATTTGCAAATTGAGTACCTTCCCAAATATCCATGATGGTTTCCAGGATAGACCTTCCTTTGATGAAACCTTTTTGGTCCTCACTAAGCCAAGATCTCAGGTGGCACGAGAGTCTGTCGGCAATGACTTTGGCGATGATCTTGTATCCTGTTTGGAGCATCGTAATAGGCCGCCAGTTCTCGATTCTGTTCTTTTCCCCCTTCTTGTGTATCAACTTGATAATTCCATTATTTAGACAAGAAGGAAGAGCACCAAACTTTAGCGCTTCTTGCCAAACCATCAAAGAGGGGTGGCAACCACCAGCTTGAAGGCTTTAAAGAACTCGTTAGTGAGTCCGTCGGGTCCCGGGCTTTTACCGAGAGGGAGGGCATCAATGACCTCAATGATTTCTGAATCCGAGATAGGGGCATGAAGCAAGGAGTGGAGGTTGGGTGGTATCCTCCGGGGGGAAACCCTAGAAATGGCAGCCATACAAGCCCTTCTATGGTGGGAAAGGGGGTTCGAGGTTCCCAGGAGTCTCGTGAAGTGCCCCTCGATGATGCCAAAATTATCTTCTTCCGAATTGCATACATTGCCATGTGGGTCTAGCAGTAGGGGGATCGATTCTCTGTTGTGTTTCCTTTTAAGGATACGACACATCTTTTTGGTGGGTTTGTCGGCTTTGCCTGCCCACCACTCCTTGAAGAAGATTTGCAAGTTTTTCCTTTGTATTTCTTCCTCGTATCTCAACACTGCTCTGATTTTCCTGAGGCCTTTCTGGGCTTGTTGTTTTCCTTTGTTCACTTCCTCCTCGAGCCGCCAGAGTCTGTGGTAAAGGGCTTCCCTGCAAGCCCGCCGCACAGTCTCGAGCATCTTCTTAGTTCTTATCATGATCTTACGAGACTTGTCGACCGCACTTCTCCAGCACTTGGCAGGGGCCAAGCCAGAGGCGAACGCCACTTTCCACACATCGGAAATTTCCTGGTGGACGGAAGGGAGAGAGAAGGTGGTCGCGTTGGCATGGAACCACGGAGCCTTGCGGATTTTGTTGGATGGTTGAAAAGTGATAACGATCGGGTAGTGATCAGAGATAGTGAGGTCAGTGCGTTGCGTGATGGTAGGGTGGCCCCACTGTTGAGTAAAACTCTGAGAGATGTAGCATCTATCGAGTCTGGCTTTCCTCAGGTCCTCGCCCGCTTGGAGATTCGACCAAGAAAAGCCACTCGAGTCTTTGAACTCAATCAAATCCAAGTGGAGTTTGGTCATGTCCCACGTTTCTTTCTCCCGACTGTCGATGACCCTGCCCTTGCCCATCCATCTGTCCATAGGGTCTTCCACCATGTTGAAGTCTCCACAAATAAGCACGTTGTGGGGAAGCGAGTCTAAGGAAGCCCAAGTGTTCAGTCTCTCCAAATCCCCGTTAGGGGCGTACAAAGAAACCATAGTAACACAAAGAGGAGCACCAAAAGAAACAGCAATCCAACGGTGACTTACATCTTCAATGGAGTTCTCAAGCTTTTCGAACCAGAGTTGTTTAATACCGATAACCGTTCCTCCAGACCCCCGCTGGTGCTTCGTTGGGATCCACACGTGGGCCGAGGAGATCTGTCTGAGCCGTTTCTGAAGGTCTTCTCCGTCAATTTTAATCTCTTGAATACATATAAAGTCTGGGTTTAAGCTAATGTCGCGAAGCCATTGACCAATGATGGTCGATCTTGAGGGGTCGGTTAGCCCTCTAGCATTTAGCGAGATGACAATCATTTTTGCATTGATCCCTCTTTGCGGGAGGGAGCTTTGTCCTTTCTTCTCTTGACTTCGTCTTTCTTTTTCGCTGGGATCTGATCCCGACTTAGAAGTCTGTTCTTGTGGGGGCTTTTCCAGGGTAACTCCATAGGCTGTTTTCCTTTGCGGGATGCCCCTTGCTGGGGAGACTTGGACCCCATGCTCGGCACCGTTTCCGGGATCGTCGATCCAATGATGGAGCTTTCACTATCCATGTTGTCTTCGTTACTAGTGGTGAAACCATCTTCTTTGCTTGTAGTGTAACCCTCCTGGGGGGTTTCTTTATTGTCAGGGATCTCTAGGGCTTTGTCGTAGGTGTCTATCTCAAGTAGCTTCCCACCTGGGTAGTCAAGCTCATTGATCTCCTTTTCTAGACTGCAATACAAATTGCTGTAGGGGGTAAGCGGCAAATTGTTTCTCTCACCGTTGGCCCTAGGGCTTCTTTTCCTTCTTCTTCTAACTTCAATAAAGCCATCAGCATCAGCTTGCGGATTAAGGAGGCCCTTGCCTTCCCCCTCCTTGGTCGAGTGGGTCAAATCGCCAAAGTTGTCATGAGCGGTTTTGGAGGCTTCTTGAAAGCGCTTGTTTTTTTGCCTGAGAGGGCAATCTTTAATCCTGTGACCTTGCTGGCCACAACGAAAGCACGCGTTGGGAAGGTTTTTGTATGTGACGTCCTGTTCCCACACATCTCCTTCGCCCATGTCCACTTTGATCATTGAAGGAAGCGGCGAACTGAGGTCGGCCTCGACACAGATTTGGGGGTGCCACCTAGCGTTGAACGAGTGTCTTGCACCTTCATAGATGAGACCACCAACGTCTTCGCGTGAAGCCAGCGGCTTGCCGATAGGAGAGACAATGTCCCACACGAAGTTGTACAAGAAGTAAGGAAGGTTAGGGAGCTCAACCCAAAGAGGGTACCGAAGCGACTTCGATTTGTCGGGAGTAAAGTCCGAGGACCATCTGAATAGGCACAGGGTCGCCCGACCGAGCTGCCAGGTGCCAACGCTAAGGGCTTGGAACGCCATCTCTTCATTTTCAAAGATTAGCAGCATGTGGTTCGCTGGTAAGAACTGACATTTGCTGACAATTAGTCCTCGAGGGAACCACTCTTTTCGAAGCTATTGTCGCACAGTTTCGAGCGGGGGCCTTGGGCCAAACACCTGGCCGACGAGGCAAACTTTCTTGAGCTCCTCCTGGGCCGACAGAACTGCGGGTCTATTGAGGGAAACAATGGGGGATTCAACACTTTCGGATGCCCCAGGGGCGGCACACGACCCCCCCTCCAGCAGAGCGGCCAGGATATCGGCCTCCCTAGGGGGAGGGGCCCGATTACTTTTGACGAGAGAGGATGAAGCCACATCCATGGCCAAGGAACTGGCACCCACCCTTGCTCCTTGAATTTACTTTTTTAATGGGAAGAACTATAGGACTTTGAAGAGAAGCGATTTGCAAAGCCCAAAAAACCCACAATAACAAAAGCCCTCATCTCTTTTTCTTTCGAGTCTTTTCTCTTTTTCTTTTCCTTTTTTTCTTCTTTTTCTTTTTCTTCTTCTTTTTTTTTCTCTTTTTTTTTCCCCTTTTCTTTCTCTCTTTTTTTTTCTCTTTTATTTCCTTATCTAAAGAACCAACGCACAAAGCATATATCTAACGCGCGAGAGAGCCTAACTATAGTCAGAAGAGACTTTCGAGAGAGAGTAACGACAGCTGATTGAAGGTCGAGTAGTCCCATGTGTCTGAATTTTGGTGTTCATCGACGAAAGACAAATGCCAACGTACTTTGGCACGTACGTCAAAGTCTTCTTGACATGACTCTCACCGTGGATGGATATGTCATATTTCCACGAGGACAATGACGGCGCAACAACTGGCGCTTTTAAACTTTGAAAAATCTCATGAAAGCGCGGGGCCCGAGCCTGAGGGAATCCGATGGAAGGTTCTCAGAGCCGCGATAGATGGATTCAGCCGCGATAGACGTCCCTTTCACCGCGATAGATGCCTCCACCGCGATAGATGGTTTGAAGGTCCGCGACAGACGGTTTGCAAAATCTCGATAGATGGTTTCAGCCTCGATAGATGGTTTCAGCCTCGACCGCGATAGACGGCTTGAAAGTCCGCGACAGACAGCCCGTTACACCGCACTGCGATAGACGGTTTGAGATGAAGCGACGACAGACAGTTGAGCACGGAGACCTTCCTGCTCGCACTCTTGCCACCCCATCAGTGAGGTAGCTGCCGTTGACAACTCAGTCTTCCACGACTATAGAAAGTCGTCAGCGGCCATCTCCGTCAGCAGCGCCAGTACTCAATCTTCCACCGTCGTTGCGCCGTGTCGTGCTTGTAGATCCTTCAGAAGCGCAGCCAGCACCATTATGCCATATCCTTCATAGTTGACAGGTGACTCATCGATTTTAAGATGAAATTGACTCAAATTCATATCCTTGTCAAACATGTTGGATGTGACGAAAATTCTTTTTATTTGTAGAATATGCAGCTTCATTGATTGAACTTGTTTCAAACGTAGACATTAGTTTCTAAGTTTGGAATGCACATTTGAATATACGATGCACATATTGAGTTTTTGTTTAACCCTACGTAGGATATATGTTGATCGAGATTAAGGATAAAATATGAACGTTTGATGTCTACAGTAGAGTGTGCGTGTGGCTATTTTTTCATGAAGAAACCCGCTGAGAAGTATATTCTACAATGACCGTCAACTGTTTTTCATCCATCCACTACCGGTTTGAGAAGCTTGCAAGGTTTGATTATGCCAATGATGCTTGAGCCCTGAGCCCGATTGGGCAAAACATTGCAGTAAGTCCACCCTCCATGACATGGTGATATGTTTTCTATCATTTTACTCTACATTTAAGGATATATGCACTTAAATTATAATATTTGGCGAGATTCATGTACCCAACTGATTAGAGAAAAAACTTAATGGTCAGAAAGCCAAAGCGAATACGGAATAAGGCAAAATTGCAAAATAAGTGGCTGCAATTGTTATACCTCTTGCATAATGCGACATTATCCCTAACGGTCATACAGAGGAGGGATAAAAGATTGATT
This sequence comes from Ceratopteris richardii, assembly GCA_020310875.1. NCBI lineage: Eukaryota > Viridiplantae > Streptophyta > Polypodiopsida > Polypodiales > Pteridaceae > Ceratopteris > Ceratopteris richardii. Next base: position 103,483,718 of record CM035440.1, on the reverse strand, counting down.
TCTTAAAGAGGTTTCCGGCTGGAACCAATCTCTATCATCGGCTTTCACAAATCCGACAACAATAGTTGTGGGGCTGCCCAACAATTGAATTGAAGTTTGGATTTCCGAAAGGATACTCAAACGGAGAGATACTAAAATTTCGATCTCAGAACATAAGCTTTATTCGGAGTTTCCTACTGCTTCGAAGATCTTTGTCTTCTCCAAGTGTCACAAGAGGGCAACAGTTGAGACACACATTTTGGACTTGCAGTTTGGCAGGATGTGAAAGTTCATACTGTTGACGTATTCTCCAAAATTCCTAGTCCACATTCACGTTTGGGCTGATTGAAAGCCGAAACTCAAAATGCTCAGATGGGTGCTGGACCGAATGTTGGGCTTACTTCAGCTGATTTTAGATATTATCAGAATTATGGCAGCTCTTCCATAGAATGGCTCGTAGAAATTTCCGTTAGTCCATTATGTTGCATGCATTTATCATATTATGGAAGGTAGAAGGTCTGAAATCATGTCTCACATGTCATGAATATCATGCTTCACAACACCTAAAACCTTATTTTAAGGTCTAACCTAAAAGCAACTGTTTCGTTGATAAAATTCCTCACATGAAGGCTTTGCAAGGTTACACATCATCTTTTATAGAAAGTTGGTGATTTGGAGGCTTCCCAAGTTTCTCGTCCTAGTCCGTGATTTGGGAACCCTTCCACAGGTTTTCTTATTTCATAGTTTTTTCTTTCTTTTTTTTTTTGTAGCTTGCTGATCAGCGAGTATGGAATCCCAACAGTAATGTCAACATAACTACAAAATTAAATCATGCGAAGGAGGACCGTATCAAACTTTTACAAGATTATATGTTGAAGTGTACGTACATAGACTTTGTTATCTCTTGAGTGTCTCATGAAATACATTTTTTTCTTATCTACAATATAAAGTTTGAGGATGCTAACCGTGTTTTTGCTGCACAGATCTATACACAGTCACAGTTCGAAGATTCAAAGGAAACAAAACACCATAGAGGTAGGTAGCTTCTTATCGGTTCTGTGATATAGAGAACTCCCGTAGAGGATGAATATTCTTTTGGGACGAGACCATATCACAATGTACCAAAACACATTGCATGATGTATTGTGTGCCCGTGCAAATATGTTGAAGGCAGTTGTTACATGTTCAGAAGCAGGACAGGAAATCGAATATGACTAGCAAGATGGCCACTACGTAATCAGATTGATTGTGACCAATTGGCCTCACTTCCTACTCTGTGAATTATGTCTTCGTCTTTAGTATTCATGTCCACCTTAAATCCAGCTCCAAGAGCCTGACCCTGGCTGTCAACACGTGGTACTGCTTTGAGTTTCTGAAGGGGGTGCTCGTAGCTCCTTAGTCCCATGTTGTTGGAGAAATAGCAACCTGCATCATATGTATCGACATTGTATTTAGGTGTGTAGGCTTGGCAAGTATGATCAGTCTTCCGAAAACAATTCTGTACTCCAGAACGTACACTATATTTGAGTCAAATTAAATCAGAAATCCGGGAGATAAATAATATGAAGGAAGCAACTAAAGTACTTTTACATTCTGTCATTAAATTTAGCATGATTATTTGTCAGGAGCAACTACACTTCATCAGATATCCAAAACAAGACGGGAGATTTCTACAGTAACCGCAGAGGAATATTTTCTCATCCCCTCGTAGGCTCGTAGAAAAGGAGCGCAATACTTTCAATTGCTTTTCCTAATGAAATTGAAAATATTGTTAAGAATCATTTCTAGTGACAAAGGTCAGTTCTTAAGCTTCCACATCACCAATCCCTTCAGACTTTGGAGGTTACGCAATCCTTACTGAAAATACGCCGCTGCCAGTACAATGTGCTGATAATATCACCTGATTGTTCCACGAAGACAACATAGTAACGTGCGTATTGAACTTCGCCAAATAGTTGTCGTGATATTGCCATTCAAAACCTACGATATTGAGAATTTGACTAAAGCTTTATTCCTTATTATCACTTGTGTACTCCCAGAGTCATACCTGCAGGAAACGGTGCAAACGATTTTCCGCAACCAGCCTTGAGAAATTCCGGTGTTTCGGAGAAAGCCAAAGCTTTGTCTTCGGCTGTTCCCCAGTAAAGGGGAATCTTTCCTTCACAGTCCTGGGATAGCAAGAGCTTACGAAATAAGAACATAGACATAGAAGACATCAGCGGTGAAAACAGATTTCAATTCCTAGCAGAAAAGTGAGCACGAGATTATTTAAGGATATCCTTGCCTTCGCAACGAATACAGTTTGGTTGTTTGCATCATATAGAATAAAGACAAATTGTCCATTCATTTCCGATAGGACTTTGTCAGCTGGAAATGGGCCCCTGTCACGAAGGGTTTTATATGCCTCAATCACAAGCATGACCTCGCTCACATTCTTCATCAGTCCATACTCCTGGCGTAACGGTGTCAAGTTCTCTAATGTTCCTTGGAACATGCAAAATATGTCATCGGTTACAGCAAAAGACCTGAATCCCAACCAAAATAATCAAATGAGACATACATTTTCAAAACATTCTCGTAACAGGCCTGTTTAAGGGAAAACAGATGCTGAGATTGTCACTAAGTGATAACAAGTACAGATAACTAATTAAATCACCAGCAAAATGTTTTTCATATAAATAACGTCGCTTATGTTAGAGAATAAGTCGATTCCTTTCTAAAGGATGAACAGTTTGTTAACGTCCTTTGATGTTTGTCTTTCAAAAGCTTGATCTTCACGTTCTTTCCATTTTTTTTCTTTTCGAGATCGAACTTCCACTTGTATAGGCTGTTGAAAAACATGGACAAACACATTCACCAAGAGATCGCTTCATTTTCACGTTGAAGGGCTACCAGTATATCACATCCCTTGACTGTCTCCCTAATGTTGTGCATCTTTTGTTTTTAATAACTAATTAAATAACCCCGCTTTGTAAACGCCTAAGAAAGGACTCGGATTTGGTCAAACGGCCAGTAACAGACACACATACGCACACACAAACGACAAACAAAAGGCTGGAGAAATTTTTGAAAGATGGATATTGAAACTCATCATGCAAATAGACCTGCTCACGTCCTAAAACACTTAAGACAAAGGACTGATTTCTTGGAAATCACTACGTCATTGAGAAGTGTTTCCCCCCATTTATAACAGCCCTTCAGAATGTCAGTTCTAATAGCGATCGTATTAGATGTGAGCAAAAATCATTATCACGGTAAAGATTAGTACTGCTACTTGTCGAGAAATAAGCGGCATGCGTACACCCTGGCTTTGTAGAGGAAGACGCAGAAAAATATAAACTTCTAAAGAAAATAAGGGAAAATGAATACACCCTGGCTTTGTAGAGGAAGACGCAGATAAATGTAAACTTCTAAAGTAAATAACGGAAAATATCATATACCTTGGAGCCAACAGCGACTGTTTATGATGAGAATACGCCATGCCACCTACAGAGCTGAGTGTTATATGCACCGCTTCAGGCGTTTCCTGAACGAAGGCGTCCAAGATTTCCTTGCCAGATTTTCTATTGTCCTGGACGCACTCTGTCCTGCATGCGCTATTCAACTCTTGTGGCCCGTTCGCAACCGCGCTTCCGAAAATGGCCAACATTTTTAAGTATATGACTGTATGTTTAAACCTGATAAATGATGCGATTCTTCTCTCTCTTTCTCTTGCTCTCTGTGATCACCTGCGTTGAAAACCTAGTGTGAATAGGAAACAGACAAGACGATGAAGACGCGGACTAGCATGTTATCAACTTGAAGGAAAAGCGAAGGCCTTAAAATGAATGAGAACTTTGCACCGACTGGGGACTCGGGGGACGCGATTCTCGAAAATTAAATGCCACGTCTGCATCAAAGTGGTCAGCACTCATGGATTGGATGTATGCGCTGGAGTATATCCACAACTATATGTAGGAATGTGCCGCCTCATGACGTAAGCTCACCTCCAGTTCACACGCAAAGGAAAAATTAATGGTCAGGACAAATCAAAATTTCACATGTGCACATAAAATTCACATAAGTCATATTTTTTTATCCATGCCACGGAATTGAAACATGCACTTCAGTCAGACCTTTCCATCCCGCTCTGGAAACGTTCCACCTTCCACATGAAATAAAAATAACATAAAATAAAGAAAATAAGTAATCATTTTTTATTAAAAAAAATTCAGTTCAAATCTAATCTTTCTTTGCTTGAATTGATCATAAAAATAATTCTACAAATGAACGGGCGTAGTACCTATAGGATCCTCGCAGCTCACAAAGTAGGGGCTACTAGGATAAACTGCCCAAAGGCATCTACTTTAATATCGCTCGAAGACATTACACTGGCCTTAAGTTCACACATGTCTTACCATAGAGTGGGGTTGAACCTTGGCCCCTGCTTGAAGAGGTTGAAGATCTAACCACTCACACTAACATGCATGGACAAAATAGATAATCATCATTTCATTTAAGCTCAGTTCACACAGAGTGATGGCACACTACATTTCCAAATAGCGAATTATAATTTGATTAAAAAAATTGTAAAGTTCGGAGTCCACCATCAAATATAATGGGCTTTGCCTTTCAGAACAATGGTGTATCACTTTGACAGCAGCTTCTCATTGGATATTTGAGAACTCTAACCACTAATATTACCCATAATTTTTGCTTTTTAAAGAGAGCTACCACCTGTGTGAATTATGGAGGGTACATGAAACTCAATATGAATCTTAAAAAAAGTGCCACTCATGTACAGGGGGTAGTGGCCATATATAGGACTGTAGCCATGAAGAGGATGATAGTCTTTTTTTTTTTTTTTTAAATGGAGGTTCGGCCGAGGCCTACTCCCCCGAGCTTTAACTTTGAAATTACAACTGTACAAGGAAGGGCATAGTACCCATGGGACCCCCCTTATCCCACAAGAACAGGGGTTAGACAGACCGGGAAGGACTTACAACGGGGTAAACGGCCCGAAGGCACAGCAGAGTGACACGCCCGAAGGCAGTATACATGTCCCGCAGCACTGGGGGGTTGAACCCACGCCCCCGCCTCAAGAGGCGAGGGATTCAACCACTAGACCAGGCGTCTTGGGACGAGGATGATAGTCTTCCAAGTTGCATTGTCACAACACATTATGGGAAAATAGTTATGACCCCTTGCCTTCGTCCAAATGTTTGCTCTTGTCCACGTAGGTAAAAGATTGCATTGAGATATTTTTTATTCTCGTTATTGTTATTCAATAATATGATACAATCCAATGCATTTTCTATGGCTTCACTTGTCGTTCTTTTTGTTCACATAAGCAATAGAAAAACATCGAGCAATTTTTGTTCTACTTTTGTGTGAACAAAGGAACGGTGGAACACGCAGTACACCATTTTTATACGCAATGTGATCAGATTCCATGATTACTCATTGCGATACCTCCTTTCCGTCCCCTTCATATCCAACGATTTTGATTGCTTCAGTACTTCGAAAAGACAAAGGAAGTGTCCCTTCCTCTCCTCGTAGGCTACCAAAAGAAAAAGAGGCACCCCACTAATAAGATGGAGAGGTGCACCGTGCATTGAAATTGTGAATGGACAAAAATTAAATCAAAAGTCAATCGATTGGCCTACGTGATCTCTGATTATGAATTCTAAAGAGCGAAGAACAAGTATAAATGACTTTATCAATGTATGATTTCGATGATGCCGTAGACCATATCTCCTAGGGCCACTCCACATTGATTCTTTATCACACACATAAGCTTGAAATGATCATCATATTCACAAACAACTTGCATGAATGCATACATATCTCTTTTGTTATGTACATTATTCCAGTTTTTTTTCCACATAAGACAAAGGTGAAGGAGATTGAATCGCATCCTTACACTCATATTCCTTTCTATGACTCAATTGTCACTTAACGTTCTCATACCTCTCAATATTGTACTACTCGAGAGATTTGAGGTTTTCCATAAAGCAAACCCACATAACGAATCCACTACAACAAAAGAGAGAGAGAGGGAACAAATCCACAAAAGAGAGAGAGGGAGAGAGAGAGAGAAAGAAAGAGAGAGAGTGTGTGTCAATAAGTACATTGCTCCGAGAGAGAGAGAAAATCAATCAAGTAAATTGCTACTCTCATCTCTCGAGGAATAGTAACAATGTTGGAAAACACTTTTTCATAGCTTGGAGCTTTGTGATGGCGATATTGATTGTTATAGCCATAGCTATAGCAACGATTATAGGGATGAACTTGAAATGTAGAAACTAAAGACTCGTTGATTCCCCATGTGTCATTTTACACTCGCATGAAATCTCTTTATCTTGATCTCAGATTCTTTCTCTTTTATATCCCTACCATCTTTTTCTTTCCCACCTGTTTTTCTTTCTCTATCTTCTTGTCATTCTCTCTCTTTGCTTCTCTCTCTCATCAAAGATACACTTGCACATATATGTACACATGTATACTATCACACAAATATTACATATTTTTTACAAATATGGTTAGGTACTTCAACAGACTGTCATTAATTAAAGTACATAACATCGTTGTTTCTCAATATACATACATAGATATATATATTATACATATTATTTACATATTTTTATCATACATACATTCGCACATACATGACGACGTACATATATATACACACAAATGTACATACATAGAGAACACATAAGACACTTTGTACATACATACATACGTAGATACAGACATACATATTTTTTACATACATATATAATTACGTGCTATTCATACGTACTCACGTACATGCAAGCATATCTACATAGATGTATACATACATTTACACATATATACTTGAAGAGCTTTGGTGTGCAGAACAAGAGGAGGAAGGAGGAGATGTAGGGAGAGAGAAGAGAGGAGAGACGCACGGACATGCATGAGAGCTTCGAAATCCACATAATGATCTTTGTTGAGGCAATGCTATATATATGATGTATATATATGAATATGGGAGTAAGGTCACATGAGCTTTACATCCCCAACAATCTCCCACTTAAGGGTCAATGTGACCGTAAGTGGTAACACATACAAAGAATGATGTAGGACTATACAATAATGTACAGGAAGAGTCCGGATCTCAACCCATACTGATCAGCTTACACCAACTGCCTCAAACAAGGTGTATCCATGCACCTCAAACTGCTCTAGACTCATATTGACATGAGTCGAGCTCACATATGACTGCCGCAAGAACTGATGAAGTTCCTGCAAAGCTCTCACTCGCTCTATGCCTATGTCAATCATCGAGCGACTGACAACTCCAAGTGCAAATGTTCCAATAGCAACTGCAATGTCTGGTCTCGAGCATAATAACTCGTACATCAGACTTTCAAATGCTGACGAAACATGTGCTATCCTAGCTAACCTAAATATGTCAGCCATGCCTATATCCAAGGCATCCAAAGCACTATCATCAAGACCAACATGTCCTGACATATCTGTGTCAATATCTGGCATGAGCGAATCCAAGAATGACTGCATAACTGCTGACTCCTCAACATCCAAATCAGCCATGCTCGCAACCAAGGATGTATCTAGCTGTGCATCCTGAGAGCTAATATGCTCTACCATACAATGTGTATCGTGAGAGCAATCTTGCTCTACCACACCAAGTGTATGATCATGCTCCACATGAGCTAACTGCACAACATCAACACCAAGGTCAAACTGATGATCATACTCTAACTGAGTATCATCATAATGCTCTACGTGAGCATCCACATCATGCTCTAAAGCATCCAACTGATCATCAAAAGTGTGCTCCATATGAGCATCCATATGATCAAGAAAATCATGCTCTATATAAGCATCATGAGCATCCAAAACATGCTCTACATGTGCATCCATCTGAGCATCTGAATCCTGCCATACATGTGCATCATGAATATCAACAAACCTATCTATAGGTAGACAAAATGAGACATGATGAGTCTCATACCGCACATAAGGCTGAACTCCCCGACGAGACTGTCTCTCACATGAAGTACCTGCAGTGGATACGTATGCCCAATCCTAGCACCTCTAACAAGCATAAGTTGTCCCACCTGCAACTGAAAATGATGCTCTCCAAGGAATGCATAACATCTGCTCTCCTGTAACTGGCTAATTGAAATCAAGCTCATAGGGAATGAAGGCACATAACATACATGTCTGAGTATAAGTGATGCTCCACTAGGTAGCATAAGGCATACATCTCCTGCACCCTCAATGTCATATGTCGTACCATCAGTCAAGTGCACACATCCACGACTCTCACATGAGAATCGACAAAACCACTCACGATGTGGAGTAACATGAAAAGTGGCTAATGCATCAAGCAACCAAGACATATGTGTGCTATCCAATGAATAAGAGGAATCCTGAGATGAATCATAGGAGAAAGTGATATCACCATCATTAGCATAATCAACTGCCATAGACTCTCCTGAAATCACTACCTGACCTGCATCATATGCATATCTCTGACGTCGTCGTCGCATCCGCCTGAAGCAACATCGTCGAATATGGCCCTCATGACCACAATGCCAACATTGAAGTCGTCGATGTGATCTATGTCTCATATGATTCAATGGACTCACATACATATCATGTAGTCTCTGCCATAATGCACTACTCGTCTCCTCATACATAACAGACTCATATATAGAATCCACAAGTTGTAATCGGATAGTGGAGCTGGCCAATGCATTCATATCCATCCATACATGGTCGGGCATGTCACGAGGCCTCTGTGCATCTCTATGCACATACATGTGTAACCCTGCACGAACCAATGTATGCCATATCTGAGCTTTCCATCTCAGAAAGTCAGTACCATCGAACCGAGAAGAGACCATGAAGGCGATCCAATAGACTAGCAATGTAACAAGAGACTAGAAACAATACTCTATCCTGAATAGGATCACATCTGCATATCCATATGCATAACTCACATCACATATGTCTCACTGGAGAAGAAAACCATGTGAACCACCTATCACATAACCATGCATCTAGCATGCACATATAAAACCATGAGCATAAGCCTACTCACCAAGTCTCCAAACTGATCAAGTAGATGTGAAAGAATCCTGGGAAAAATTCGACAGAGTATCCCCTGTAAACTGAGCAATCAAACAAGATAACCAATAACCAAAGAACAATAAGTAACATGTCACCACCTGTCACTAATCCAATCAAAGATAATGGAAACTACATGTGCCAAAAAACTAATGGCAATACATGTCAATACAATGATGATGTATCTCCCACTCAAGAATAAATCCTCCAAGATGGTCCAACCCTGTCACGAACAATGTGTGACCAAGTCCAACTGAATGGAGATAATCAATGATCCAAAGCTATCACACAAGCTTGAAGATCCACTAGAGCTCTCTTCTAGCATAAAAGCTGTCAAAATTTCATAAGCATCTCCTCTGTAAAATGGACTCTAGAACCAAAATAACCATGTGGGAATCACCATCCACAATATCAAATCAATGAACATTTGCTAATAGAATAACAAATCAAGGTGACTATAAGTGTGCAACTGAGGCTCCAATCTGGATCATGTACTAGCAAAGAAAACAAAGATACAAGTACCAACTAAGATCCAATGTCAGCTCTCACAAAAGTATATGCAATCGGCAAGTAAATCCATAATCAAGTGGTATAAGCAAGATATAGACCACAATGCCACTATACATCCATGATCGAACTCATGATGACATAAACCTCAAAAAAGAGTTTACCACAATGTCATCTTACATGTCGAACACGTGACAAGATCATGATCTACTCTCATATGGAGGAGCTACCACAGTGATCATACATGTACAATGCCTTGAAGCTCTGAAAATAAGAGCTTGCATACCAAAAATTCTCTTAAGGAAGAAGTTTCAAAGCAAATTCAACCTTCAAGAGCAATTAGGGTTGTTTGGGCAAAAATGTGTTGCTCTGTGTTTTGCTATTTCAGAGGTGATAACCTTTGAATCTGAACTTTTCCTCTCAAGCAAACTTCAAGATCTAATTATTGGCTACGTAACGAGATAAAGAACACCTCAATCGGAGGTGCGTAGCTCAAGATATGCACAAAACAAGCACCTACTGTCAATTTCACTATCACCTACAACATTGCTGCTCTGTATTTTGCAGTTTCGGCGACCTTGCACTGAGAATCTGAATCTTAGTTCTTCTACAAAGTTGTAGCTATCATTACAAGCTACACACAGTAAGTTGAATCATTGCATTCCGATCTGTAGAACTCAAGTTATAATCCAAAAACTGACCTGCTGTCCTATTGAATGTAGATTCATCTTCTATAATGGTCTGCGTTTTTTGAATTTTCGGCAGCCTAAAACTCCGAACGAGGTTCTGCACCCTTCTGTGAAGTTGTAGCTCTCTGTGTTAGCTATGCACATAACTTTAAAACGCATCAATCCAAGCTTTCTATCTCGAGTTAGGACCGAAATACTGACCTGCTATCAAGAGATGCCGAGCTGCACTTCTACCCCTTATGACCTAAGCTTCCATTAAAGCTTCTTGCACACAATCCTTCAGCATGCTCTGATACCAATGAAGGGCTTTGGTGTGCAGAAGAAGACGAGGAAGGAGGAGATGTAGGGAGAGAGAAGAGAGGAGAGACGTGCGGACATGCATGGGAGCCTCGAAACCCACATAATGATCTCTCTTGAGGCAATGCTATATATATGATGTATATATATGAATATGGGGGTAAGGTCACATGAGCCTTACATCCCCAACAATACTCACATAAACTCACACGTACATATATACATATACATAGATTCACATGTATGTACAAACATACCTACATACATACATATAGATGTACTCGCACACAAACATACACACAAACACATCCACATATACACATACATATACATTTGTACATGCACAAAACTATTACATAATTTTTATAATTGTTTCTAATCTACCAATTTAATTACAATGTTTCATCAATAATTAGTCAGCTAAACTACTTAGTACATTTTGTTTTCATGTAATTGTTTCATCCATGTACACATATACTCCTATTATCTTTCATGGTTTTGTTAGAGTATGAGGACCAAGAATGCACACAAGCAACGCAAGGAAGAAAAAGAATATTGAGAGAACAACACAAGATTTATTAATAAGTATGTTGTTGGGTGTGTGTAGAAGTGTGAGAGACACACAAGGAGCACACACATGAAACACACACAAGAAGCATAAATGCAGCAAGACACACGAAAAATACGGATGACTAGAATAGCTCTATCTATAATGATGAAGAGAATTCAACTAAGAGACATTCATATACCTAAGTACAAAGTACCACCACATATGAGTGTATCATGTATGTGGTAATATGGGGGAAAAACTTGTAACCAGCACTCGAGTAAAAAGTGCCCATGTATAGGGAAAAGCTTCACATCACATCTACTCAAAGAACACATATGTGTAACAAACCTACCTAGAGTGAATGATGTGAACACATACAGTGAGTGACAGATCAGCCCCCATTAGGCAATAAGCCTAAAGCCTTCTGAAAAGCTTCAAACTTTTACAATGGAAGAGCTTTGGTGAATATGTCTGCCACATTATCTTGTGTAGGCACATATACCAAATCAATATCTCCTACATGAAGGTGCTCTCTCACATAGTGATAAAGCACCTCAATATGTTTGGTCCATGAATCAAATACTTGATTTCATGCAAAAACTAGTGCACTCTAACTATTAGTGAGAATATGTGTAGTAGCATCAATCTCCATGCAAAGATCCATGAATAGGCATCTCACCCATATGCACTCCACTGTAGCTATGAAAATTTTGTTGTTCTTAGCTTCACAACTCAATGTCACCACTCTCAGTTGCTTCTTAATCAACCAAGATATGCATGAGTCTCTAAGGAAAAAAGCAATAACCACTACTAGACACATGAGTATCATAACAAACATCACAATCATCATTTGCAAAATCATGCAAGCATGGTTGAATATCTTTGCCATAAAAGAGACCTAAACTCAAAGTTCCTTTGAGATATCTAAATACACATTTCACCACTTTCCAATGCTTAGTGTTAGGGATATACATGAATCGACTCAGTTAGGAATCTACATACTATGTATTTGGCCTTGTGTTGCATGCATATATAAGACATCCCACAGCTTGATAATAAGGAGAAGTGTCAGACACATCATTAGAATCCTGAATTGAGAACCTAAATCATGACTGCACTAGTGTGGAAACTGGCTTGCAATCCTCAAAGTCAAAATGTTGAAGTAATTTTTCAACATACTTTGCTTGATGCATAACAATTTCCCACTCAATAAATACAAAGTGGATGCCAAGATAGTAGCTCAAAAGACCAAGATATGTGACATTAAAAGTATGCTTCAAACTATCCATAAGGATATCAAGTTTTTTCATTACATGACCCAGTCAAGAGTATGTCATCAACATAAAAAACATGTGTTGTAAGATCAACCCCATCTTTGCATACATAGAGTGTGTTTTCAATGGGACTACATGTGAAGCCAAAAGAAAGCAACTGCTTATGAGTTTTTTAATACCATATGTGTGGAGCTTGCTTGAGACCATGCAAGGCTTTATGCAAGTGAGAAACCATATGCTCTTGCCCTTTCATGGAAAATCAAGGAGGTTGCTTTGCATAAACCTCTTCTTTCAAATCACCATTCAAAAAATCTATTTTTATGTACAATTGATGTACTTTACAACCTCATTGAGCTGCTAATGCAACCATGGTACAAATGGTAGTCATGTGTGAAGTAGAAGCAAAAGTTTCCTCATAGCCAATGCCATATTGTTGTGCATATCTTTTTGCAACCATTCTATCTTTGTAGCGATCAATTCTACCACCATACTTTCTCTTACTCTTCTAAACCCACTTTGTACCAATGGCATTGTTTTCTTTTGACAATTCATAATTTAACTCCCAAGTATCATTCTGATGTATGGAATCCATTTCTAATTGCCTAGCATTCATCCAATCTGGATCATCAAATGCACCTTCAAATGTAATTGACTCTTCATTACATGATGTTGCAATAAGAGAATAATCCACATAATTACTTGATGCATGGCCAGAGCTTGATCTTGGTCTACCAAGTAAAGGTGCATTTTCTATTGTGCAAAGTTTTTTTCAACCACTTTGGCGTAGTTTGTGCACTTTTTGATAGGCATGTGCTCATAATGTAATACATCATCAACATGTATATCATGTGTGGGATGAATTTCATAGTTGGTTTATGGCCATTCCAAGCCTCATAAGTAGTGATGAATCTCAATGCTTTTCTATGCCAGCAATTCAGCTTATAGTTTGCACACATGACCACATGCATCCAAAACTTGTGAGGAAGGTGCTTTCCTTTAACCATACATCATGTCATTTCAAGGATTTATATGCTCTACAACACCATTTTGTTGAGGTGTATATGGCATTGTACATTGGTGTGAAAATATTCCTCTTTCATGAAGAAAAACATTAACAAGTAAGGCAAACTATTGAAGTTCAAGTGACCAAAATGAGCATGCCAATGCTCCATTTGGATCATGGAGGAAGTATGAACAACAAAGGCATTCAAGGCAGCCCTCTTGTATGTATCCAAGTGATACAAACCATTGCATAATGTACCAAACATCACGATAATATCATCATTGTTGAAATCATGAACCATACACTTATCATCAACAAAGTGTACATGAAGTCAAGCTTTGGAAATCAAAGGAAGTGAAATTTAGTTTCTTGATACACAGTACATACAATATTTTTTTCAAGAATACCTCCACTTGCATCTGTAAGCTCAATTTCTCCTACTCCAATGATAGGATAAGAGACATTGTTTACACACGCCTAATGTACTTCTTTGGGTGCATCTTTGAAAGATGCAAAAAACCTTTTGCATGAAATTATGTGCTTTGAAGAACCATTATCAAAGAACCAATCCAAATTAGCCTCACTCATAACCATATGTTCAGAATGCAATGATGCATCATAATGACATGTAACAACACATGAAAAAAAATCTTCAGCCATGTTGGCTTCATCATTCTTTGCATTTGAAGAATTTTTAGTAACGGGTAGGCTATATTCCTTCTTCTTTTAATTGCGCTTAGCAAGCTTTCTACACTCATCAATTGTATGACCAACCTTCCAATTGCATCTCTTCTTCTTCTTTTGCAACTCAACGGAGGAATGAGTGGAAGAGCAAGGTTGCGTCTTTGGTTTTGATGAACCCAAAGTTGAACCATACTTGCTTTTCCCTTTTGATGAGATAGCAAGTGCTTTCATTCCCTCAATGAAACCACTCTTATTCTCTCTAGATTGCTTCTTCCAAAAGAAGATACACAACCTCATCAAATGCATACATATTTGGATTCCCTTTTACAACCAAACGGAGTGTAATTGCAAAGATTTGAAAATGTTCTGGTAATTCTTTACAATGTAGAGGTGAGTGATGCATCTGGAATAATCTCATCTATGTTTTCCCATTTCTTTTTCAAGTAATTGATGTGTGTCACATACAAATCCATGGACTCATTTCCAGCCATACATACATCCTCAAGTTGCTTCCTCAAGTATTCAATATGTGCTTCATTATGCATGACATACAAAGAAGTACAAGTGTCCCATGCCTGGCTTAATGGCTATATGTGTGGAACCATATGATGCTTCATAAAAAGCATAATCAATGCATGAGCTTGAGCATCTTTGCCATCCCATCAAAGTTGCTCCTATGTAGCCTGAGAAGGAGTAACCATTGTCCTTGAAGAAGAAGCTCCATCTATGATAGTAAATTGTGAAGTAGAAGAACCTAGGGGTCTTCTATCCACATTTTCCACTATGTCCCATAGTTGTTTTGCACCAAGAAAATGTTTCATCATGTAAAACCACATTGGATAGTTGGTCCATCAAGCTTATCTCCAGCTTGAATCATGCCAAACAATTCATTGTTTCCCAAAATTTCACTAAAGAACAAGATTGTAACAAGATCTTTACTTCAATGAAATTTGAAATGAATGCTGAAAATTCAGCTCGCAATCAGTCACTCTAATGGCAATTCTAACTACACGAATGGCTTCAAAATGGGGGTAAAACTATAGTCAATGCAACTAGTGGAAATGCCTTTTGGCTGTTGAACATCAATGTTCTATGCTCCAAAATCCGTTTGCACTATTAAAAGTGCATGCACACCGTGAGGCAAAAAACTAAAACTTAAGAAGGATCTGAACCTACTTTGATACCACTACTGGGTGTGTGTAGAAGTGTGAGAGACGCACAAGAATCACATAGAAGGAGCACAAACGCAGCAAGACACATGGAGAAGATGAGTGGTTGGAATAGATCTCTCTATTGATGATGAGAGAACTGAAGTAAGAGCTGAATTATACACCTAAGTAAAAAGTACTACCACATATGAGTGTAGCAATCCAAAAAATAGAGTAATCCCAAAAGAAAAAAAATTCAGATTTGAACTTCTCAACACGTATATTGTTGTCTTCACATACAACATGACCTACAAGCTAATCTAACTATCAAGCTTAATCAAACTAACAAGACCACAATGAACGTAGGGACATGCACATGTGCACCAAACCAACTCCACCCACACACACACACACACACACACATATATATATATACATACATACATACATACATACATACATACATACATACATACATACATACATACATACATACATACATACATACATACATACATACACATATACATATACATACACACACGCACACACATATGTGTGTGTGCATATATATATATATATGTATGTGTGTGTGTGTGTGTGCGTGTGTGTGTATGTATGTGTGTATAGGCCAAGGGGTGCATGACTTTGGACACATCCAAGTGTCCCTCATGTGGAAATGTTCCTAAGGTCCATCACATGGATTCTTAATCAAATGAGGATTCTCGTCTCACATACACCCCAAGGTGGCACTTGGAGGAGCTTCTCCCAAGCCTATGGTCCCCAAGATTTAGTACGAATTAATCCTAAGGTTGAAACCCTTCAGTTGGGAGCCCAAATAATTAAAATGACACAAGGTTTCAAAGAATACACTTCGAGATACTTTACAAAGTGTTTCTCAATAAACTCCAATGGTTCCCTAAGGCATTTGCAGCTTAAACCATGTTCTTTGCTTATTGGACCTATAAATATTGAAACATTTTTTCCCTGAAAAACATTTTCTTCCTTGAAAATGTGCAAAAGTATATTATGTGGAGTATTCTGTTGATATATTTCAGTAGTTATGTGTATGAACACACTAGGACCATCGGGGCACTTTTTTCCCTCTTTAGGAGGTTTTTTTTTCTCATCTTGTATATATGCCTATAACCATAATAGGTCACTTATCTCTGTACATTCTTATGGTAATACATTCAATATTGTGTGTTGTGCTCCAAGCTTCTTCTTCTTCCTTGTGCTATTCACTTGATTTTGTAGACATAAAACTCTAACAATTGCTATTAGAGCAGGTCATCATTTCATCTAGGGCATCGTTGACACCCCTTCGATCATAGTCTCACAATCACTTGAAAATTGGTGAGCATACTCAAGGTGATTAGGTGCTTATTTTTCTCTCGTGTGAAAATTGTGATTTGATCTCATTTCGATCTCTGAATGCACTATCATAGTGCCTGTGAAGGCAATTTCATCTCTTTGTGCTAAACATACATAGAGCTTTTGATTCACCAGTACTCCTCGAACTCTGCTACAATTTTAGTAGAACTTAACAAGGTAGTTATATTCAACTTTTTGAGATGCAATCATTTTTTTGCATCAGGGTATTTTAATAAGTGGCCATGGATGAAATCAATGATGTATTTTGTATGTTGGTTGTTGAGAATAAGTTGGATGGCACCACCCATAATGGGCATATATGATGCATCATTAGTTTGTTGCAAAATGACTATGAAATATTGTGTAGGGTGTTGAAAAACATCCTACTACAAATGCAAATATAGTTATTGAAGATGATGGAGATGGCATTGAAGATGGTTATCTTCAGGTTCCTATTCGTGTTGCAGTTCTTGTTGCACCTACTATAGAGCAACTTTGTTTGGATGGCATAGATGCTCAAGAACATGCAATGATAGCCTTGTCTATCAAACGTGCCATTATTTCTCACATTTGCTCCTACAAAATAGCAAAGGATGCTTGGGATACACTTACAACTTTATACTAGGCGAGGAATGAGGCTCATGTTGCTTACTTTTGAAAACAGTTGGAGAGTGAGCATATGAATGAAGGGGATTCAATGGACACTTTTCTGACAAAGATCAAAGATTTGAAGGAGCAGTTGATTTCTGATGATGAACTCTTGCTAGATAGTTCACTTGCACAGATTGTTCTGAATCATCTTCGAGATTCATATGAGAGTTTTTCTTCTACTCTTCAATTGATGATGATGAAAGGCAATCCAAATGCCTTAACATTTGAGGAGTTAGTCTCTGTTCTATTGCATGAAGATCATTCTAGGCAGAATAGGTCCATGGCTAGTCAGAAGGGCAAAGGTAAATGGAGCTCATCTACTAGTAAGTAGAAATCTACTAATTTTGTACAATCAAAGAAGGATGGCAAAGACAACAAGAAAATAGAAAAGCAAAAATTGTTTTGCAAATACTATAAAGGAAATGATCATGTCATAAAAAGTTGTTTGAAATTGGATGCAAAAGAGGCAAAGAAAAAAGAGGTTCGAATGGTTGTTGCAAAGGCCTCTAAAACTAAATCAGAGTCTCCAAATCTTTTGCAAAATGAAGAATGGGCATTTACTACTGTTTGTAGTTATGAACCATCTTCACATGAACAGTGTATGTCTACAGTTTCTTCACTTCACTTGAGTCTACCCCTACATGAAATAATGTCACATGCACCAACAACTCCTCTTATCCTCTCATGGGAGTTGGTAAGATTATTCTGGTGACTATTGATGGTACTTCTTTTACATTGTCAAATGCTTTATTTGTCCTAGGGATCAATAAAAATTTGTTAAGTTTCATCATTAGCCAAGATCACCTTGGTTATGAAATTTGTTGATGAAAGATGTACAGTTCATGATCTGTCAAATGGCGATGTTATTATTGCTTCTAGCATTTTATTTCATGGGTTGTATAAGCTCATAGATTATGCAAAATTTGTGAATGATTCAACATGTGCAATTCAAAATTCTCAGGCTATGTGAGATGCAAAGCTTTGGCATGCATGCTTTGGTAATCTGGACTTTGCTAGTTTGTTATGCCTGTAAAAATCTATAATGGTGTCCTCTCTGTCCAAACTTGAGGCACTAGGTAAACATGTTTGTGAAGGCTATATTTCGGGCAAAATGCAGTGTTTCTCCTTCCCAAAAGATGGTTCAATATGAACTACTAAAAAATTGTAGCTTGTTCACAGTGATGTTTCTGGTCCTATGCAAACACCTTCTTTTGGGAACTATCTTTATTTCGTGACTTTCATTGATGATTTTTCCAGTCATGCATGGGTATATCCATTTAAAGCAAAGTCTAAAGTGTTTATATGCTTCAATAAGTTTCTAGTTTTGGTTGAAAATTTATCAGTATTTAAAATGGGTACCCTCCATTCTAACCGAGGGGGGAATATATGTCTCCTACTTTTAATGCATTTCTGGCTGAACGTGGGATAAAACATCAGTGTATAGTGTCCTACACACCTCAATAGAATGGAGTTGCTGAAATGAAGAATAGGTCACTCATGGAGATGGCGAGGTGTATGGTCAAGAGTCCGGCTTTACCACATAGTTTTTGGCTTGACGTTGTTATGTGTGTAGCATATGTACTTAATAGGTGTCCCACTAAAGCATTGTAATCAATCACTCCATTTGAGGCTTTGCATGGTCGAAAGCCATCTATTTCTCATCTGTGTGTCTTTGGTTGTCTAGCATATGCATTAGTGCTTGAACAACAATGCAAGAAATTGGATGATAAAGCAATGAAATGTACTTTTGTTGGGTATAGTTCTAAAAGAAAAGGCTATTATCTGTATCATCCATGGACTAAATCCATTTTTGGTTAGCCGTGATGTTGTTTTTGTGGAAGATGTAATTAATCCATTACTTTCACATACTAAGGAGACATCAATCAACTCCAAAGATGTGTATAACACTTTGCTTCCTCTTTTTACAGGTGCACAGTCTAGTGCTAGTCCAAATGAGGCAATTTCTCAGCCTTTGGAGGTTCCACATGATGATGGAGATCATTCCACTTCTGATGCAGATTTACATGATGCACGTATCAATGAGAGATCTGATATAGAGTAGGCAAAAAGTATGCCTAAATGATTGCTACAAACTTTGTGAGATAGCAAATTAGATGCATCTCTATCATATCGTACTCGTTTATGCTCTCATAGTGCTTTTTTTGCATCAAATTGCTATGTTATGGCTACCTCTAGTCTTTCTGATGAGAATGAGCTTCATCACAAAATTCAAAAAACTGGATGGTTGTTATGCAATCAAAATATGATGCTATTATGAAAAATGGTATCTGGTCTTTATGTGAATTGCCTCCTGGCAAGAAGGCCATTGGCACGAAGTGGGTATACAAGCTGAAGCGTAAGCCTGATGAAAGAGTTGATCGGTATAAGGCTAGGCTTGTTGCAAAAGGCTATGCTCAAGAAAGAGGCATTGATTTTGATGAGACCTTTTATCATACATGCCGAATGACCACTATTCATAGCATATGTGCACTTGCAGCTCATCATGGTTGGAACATACATCATTTTGACATTAAAAATGCATTTATGAATGGTGACTTGCATGAAGAAGTCTATGTTTTTCAGCCCCATGGTTTTGTGCAAAAAGGGCATGAAAACAAAGTGTGCAGGTTGAAAAAGGCATTATATGGTTTGAAGCAAGGACCATGTGCTTGGTATGAAAAGATACATGGCTACTTGATTGCAGATGGTTTTGAGAGCAGTCCAACTAAGAGCATCTTATATGCTAAGCATGCAAATGATGTGCTTCTAATCATTGTTATCAGTTTTGATGGTATGCTGGTCACTAGTCCTAATGAGAAGCATATTGCTGATTTTAAGGCTGATTTGCATGCCCCATTTGAGATGTTAGATTTGGGGCATTTGCATCATTACTTGGGCATTTAGTTTATGCAAGTTGATGGCGGAATACCTTTTGACAAAAAAAATATATTGACACATTATTTCAGGGTTTTAGCCTTGAAGATTGCAAACCTATTGCCACTCCTATGGAAACAGGTTTACGATTGAGTCTTCATGATGTTGGAGATGCTTTTGATGTTGTTCTCTATCAGTAGGTTGTTGGATGCTTGATTTATTTATGCATTACTTGACCAGATATTCAGTTTGCAGTCTCACAGATGAGCATGTTTATGCATTTCCCTGGTGTCGAGCATTGGCAACTGGTTAAGTACATTTTTTGCTACTTGAATTGTTTTATCCCAAGAGGGGATCACTACCACCAGATTACATGCTTTTTTTTACTCTAATTGGGTTGGTTGATATGACACTCGTGTGTCCACGTGTGGTTTTTGCTTCATGCTTGGAAGCTCATGCATATCTTGGTTGAGCAAGAAGTAACCTACTATGGCCACTTCTAGTTTTGAGGTTGAGTATAGGGCAGCTTTCATAATGATTGTTGAGTGTGTGTGGCTCAAATTCCTTATGGTTGATTTGGGTGTCAGTCACTCTTCTGCCACCACCATCCTTACTAATAGCTAGAGCGCATTGGCAGTTGCGAGGAACCCTCTGTTCCATGCTTGCACTAAGCGCATTGAGGTGCATTATCATTATGTCAGGGAGAGGTTCTCTGTTAGAAGAGATTAGTTTGGCATATGTGCCCACACAAAAGAACTTTGTAGATCTTTTCACAAAGGCTCTACCTAGGAAGAAGTTTGAAGCTTTTCACAAAGCTTTGTGCTAGCTTCCTTTTGTGAATTGATTCCACATATCTTGGCACTTCCTTATACATGAGTGCCAGCTCCTTGTTGAGTGCATCACCCCCAAGGGGGATTTGTTGATATATTTTGGTAGTGATGTGTGTGAACACACTAGGACCATCGGGGCACTTTTTTCCCTCTTTTGGAGGTCTTTTTTTCCAGCTTGTATATATGCCTATAACCCTAATGGGTCACTTATGTTTGTACATTCTCTTGGTAATACATTCAGTATTGTGTGTCATGCTCCAAGCTTCTTCTTCTTCCTTGTGTTGTTCACATGCTTCCATAGACTTAAAACTCAAACATATAACTCCCCTTATGCCTCATGATCAGTCTCATTGATCATGGTCTTTATCCCTCTAATTTCCCTCTTATTTTAGAAGGGGATTCTATCCTAGATGGGAATCTAAAAAGAGGGTAATTTATTTGTGGTTTCATCCCTACCAAAATCATTCAGAACACCATCTAGATTTGCATGTGAAAAACTTAATCAAGTGCAAAGTGTAGAAAGAATCATAAGGGTGTATTAAAACATCCATGCCTAATTCATTGTTTTGTTATGTTCAGAGTGGGCATCCATAGTAGGGACATATGAAGTGGGTGGATTCTAAGTGTTTCCAATTAAGTTAATATATTGTTTCATTTTTGTGCAACACTTGTAGAAAAGTGGATGGTTCCTCTAGCTAGTTCAAGGCTTCTAGAACTCTCTTTGAATTCAATTTGGTTTGGAGGGAAATGAAGTTGATAAAAAAAACATCTAACTTAGATATTTTTTAACCAAGTTTTACTTCTGACCAACCACCACTAACCATTTTCTCGACTAAAGGATGACTATGTCCAACTGAGCTTTAGAGTCTTGACAGAATGTAGGAAAGAAGTATTTTATTCAACAAAATTCAACTACAAAGAAAATCCAATATTAATTATCTTAGGAAACTTTCTCAAAGACTTGACTTCTTAGGAATTGTTAAAGCTAGAAATAATTTGTGACTCTTCTCTTCAAAAGCTCAATAAAACTCAGAGAATTCTAGAATTCTTCTTCATCTATTCTAGTTTGCTATGAGTGATGATAAAAACCCAATACTAGTGAATGATTCATCTCAAAATCAAGGATTTTCTAAGTTTGAATAGGTTCTATACATAACACCTATCATGATGTTTAATTCAGTTTCCTATTCCATCTAGCTAAACTTGATCTTCATGGACATAACTCAAATATTTTATTGGAGCAAAGTCCAAGGTTCTAAGAAGGGTAAAGTATGAACTGAAATTTGGTGTAACCGATCCAAACTTCTAAGATACTTAAAACTTATTTGATTCAAGCCCTATGAGAATCAAGGTTTTAAGTCTTCATAGATCAAACAAGATTTAAAAGTACTATATCAATCTTTAAGAGATATAAACTAAATTCTCGTAAAGGTCCTTTAAGTGAAAGTAAATCATCATCCAAAAGCCAAACTCAATTGTGGTATCAAACACAAGTGGCTTCTGCCACCGAGCTTTTTGTTGATGATGTTTTACTCCATTCAAGAAATAATAGTGCTTCAACTTAAGCTAATCTCTTTCACAATCTCCTGAGACTTCTTTATTTTAGAGTGTAAGTCTAGTGCATAATTTTGATTCAATAGACTGTTCCACTGAGTTGTACTATCAACAAGCTTCTTTGGCACACAAGTTAGAGTCTTCCAACATTGATATTAGATAAGCCTCTATAGCCTCTTGGAGTGCCTAGGTTTCTATCCCTTGAATATGAAACCCCGCACAATAGCTTTGGAGATCTTCCTTCACAACTCTTGCAAATGGCCTCCGTTGAATTAGAAGCTCCACAAACTTTTGATCGTGCTTTATCTCCAAAGAGGATCTAGTTCTCTTTCTCCATATTTGTGGTGCTCTTGCATTTGGAGGGGCATTGTGGTCGTTGTGGTCTACGACGTGCTTGATAGTTTTTATTTTCTCTTAGAGCATGTCTACTAATGGCCCCGCCTCTTGGTTTACATGCTCCAACCTATTTGCATGTTCACTTTTCTCTCTTCCTTCATATGTTGTTCTTTGCCCTTGTCCTGCAGGTAGTATCTTGCATTCTTGTGTTACTTGATGGTTCTTTGGGATATGAGTGTTGTTTCGTGGTGAATTGTTAACACTTTCTTCATCAGTGGACTCCTTAAAATTTGAATCTAGATCATGTATGATTTGTCTCTGTCTTCGTGCTTTGGACCTTGACTTGAATAATGCCCTACTTGGTGGCTCATCATCGCATATAGAAGGACAACATTGCATTTCTTCTATTACATCTCTCTCATGTCATGAAGCTTCATTTTCCCATGATGGAATATTTCTAGAATGTGCACCTTGTTGAAGATTCACTCACTAATTATGCATAATGACATACAGACGAAGGAAAGAAGAAACAAAGTATTCAGAAAAACCAAAGCCGTAGTGAAGGGACAAATTCACGTCTGTAATATACAGCGTAGAAACTTCCAGAATTAGAGTTTGTTGAAACCCGGATCAAAATTGTATATAAGAGAGCTGAGATAGATAGATGATATGTGCGCGTATAGCAGATATAGAGATATAGAAGACGCCAGAGATTGCGTATGTAGAGATGAATAACAAAACCTGAAATGTCGGGTATTCATCTGAGAGAGATGGTAAGGAATAACTACTCAGAGTAGGAGAGTTTTCCATAGCTATGAGCAAAGTGAGGCCAAGCTATTTTGTACACATCTTCTCTAATAGAAAACACATGTTCATGTGGAAGTTTGAGCACATTCTTCGTATGTGAAGAAATCTGAGAGATTTCATGTTACTATGAAAGCTAGTTAACAGTTACAGTTTTTCTCAGTAAACATTTTCCGGTACATCTACAAGTTATATCTCGTAACATAGTGTAAAGTTTTTCATGAGAGATAGCTCATCTTGAAGCCAATAGTCTCAACTATAAGTTGATCAAAGATTTTGGTGAAATGGACATGTACACATAGTACTAAGTCTGACCGAAAAAAAGGCATCCAGAACTGGTGAAGTTTTTCTTTAAACTTTAGATAGAGTTCATTCAGTGAAGGAAGTTCAGGTATCACTTCCTTACTTCATGTATACATATTTGAAGTAACTACAAACAGAATTGCAGTTGATTCCGGTAGTATTCCGATACAATTACGGTGACAGTCCGGTGAAGTTTCGGTGGTATTTCAGTGAGTTCAAAACATAGTTTTGACATAGTTAAGTGACGCAAAGATTGTTTAACTGTAAGCAAACATAGTAGAGTAAAGACTGAAGTAAATCAGTTCAAAATTGAAGCTTGAAGGAAACAAGAAGCTGTCTGTAAAGTGATTTTTCGGTATTCACTAAATACAGCTATAAGTTTCCAGCTTCAAAAAGTTTGCTAAGCTATTGATGATTATAGAGGTGTTCTAATATCACTCTAGCTTAGTTTATGTGGTGTAAGCGAATTCCGCAATAAGCGCTGCACCAACAGTGGTATCAGAGCAAGTAAGATCCATCAGTGGTATCAAAGCAGGTTAATCAACAGTGATATCAGAGTGGTAAGATCCACAAGTGGTACCAAAACAGAAAGGGTTCTGAAGAGCAGAAAAGGTTTCTCAAAAGAAGAAACAGAAAGAGAATTTGAAGAATTCTCATAAAGAAAGGTGAAAGCTGAGGTGATCAACAACAAACAGCATCAAGAAACGTTCTGAAGTCATTCTCAAAGGTAAAGGTTTACAAAAGGTAAAATCCTTTAACATTACACTCACCGGCAGTAACAGAAAACAAGAAGATCATGGCAGATCACATTTCTATTGAAAAATTGGATAGAGATAATTATCTGGCATGGGTAATGCGCATGGAAGCCTTACTTATGAGTAAAGACTTAATGAAATATGTGACAAGAGAAGAAAAGAAACCGACTTTCGAAGATAATAGTCAACCGAAGAAAGAAGAATTAGAAGCCTTGAAGCTGTGGCAAAAGAAAGATGCAATGGCAAGAGCGTATATCTATAATACTGTTACATATCATCTACTACCACATATTAGAGGTCTGGAGAAAGCAGAAGATATATGGAGTGCATTGGAAGATCATTTCCAAAATACGACGAAAGCTAGAAAGGCTAGCTTATGGTCATAATTTACAACGTTCAAGAAAAAGCAAAGTCAAAGCATTAGTGATTATGTCACTAAGATGAAGGACTTGGCAGATAGTCTTGGATCAATTAATGAAGATATCGAAGACCACAGATTAATAGCGCAAGTGCTTGCAGGTTTGAGAGGAGATGAAAGGTGGAAACCTTTCGTACTCTCAACTGAACTGTCTTTAAATCATTTTGTACCAGATCTAAATCAGTTGCTTGGACTAATGTTAACGTTTGAGCAAGATTTGAAGACAAACGGAGATAAAGGACATAGTTCGGCTATGTACGCAAAGAATAAGAAGAAAGGTGATAAAGGTAAAGAAAAAGATGAAGAAGAAGTGACTGCTCAAGCAAATTATGGAAGAGGACGAGGTAATGTCAGAAATAAAAGTAGAAGTAATACAAAAGGAAGAGGTAACAAGAAAGCTTGCTGGATCTGTGCATTAAGCAATCACTTGGCTCATGATTGCTGGCATAATTCACAAGGATCAAACCAGAACCAGAACAATAACAGTAGAGGCAGAAGCGGAAGATATCAAAGAGGAAGACAAAGCCAAAGAGGCGGATATGGTAGAGGTGGAGCAAGAAGTTGGGGACAGAATCAATTTCACAACACTACCTACTACAACTATACGAATGATACGCAGAATGACAATCATACGACGTTGATGATGAACTCGATAAGTGTGTCAGAGAATGAAGACCTCAAGGTATTCTATATTGACTCTGGTTGTTCAAATCATTTGTTAGGAAATATAGAATTTTTATCAGAATTAGAAGGAGGTATTTCAAATCATACAGTACAGACAGGTGATAACACAAAACATAATGTGAGGTCAATTGGAAAGGTAAAATGTAAGAATGGAGCTGACCTACTAACAAATGTTTTGTATGTTCCAACAATTCCGAAGAATCTTATCAGTGTGGGTCAGATAGTAGAAAAAGGTTTTCAAGTCAGGTTTACAAATGAAGGAGTATTTGTTGAAGATCTAGAGAATGGATACAAACAGATTGTCCATGGTAAAAAGGAAGGTAGACTTTTTACTCTGAAAGTACAAGGGAATGTTGGTCAAGCCTTGATCACACATGGTGATGAGGTATTTACAGAACTAGACCTCTGGCATAAGAGGTTAGGACACTTTAATGAAAAGGGAATCAAAGCTATGGTGGAGAAACAATCTGTGAGAGGATTACCAAATATGAAGAATCAACATATGATTCACAAATGTGAAGCCTGTCAGATGGGAAAAGCACACAGGTTACCATTTCAGAAGAATGGGTACAAACATGATGGTGTGCTAGAACTAATACATACAGATGTATGGGGGCCAACGAAAGAAGGATCTATCAATGGCTCAAGGTATTATGTTCTTTTCATTGATGATGCAACAAGATGGATAACTCTTTATGTTTTGAAAGAGAAATCATAAGTGTTTGGAGCTTTCAGACATTTTCATGCATATGCTGAAAGACTTACAAGACAGAAACTCAAAAGACTAAGGTCTGATGGAGGAGGAGAATATTTTTCTCGAGAGTTCAATGATTATCTGTGGAATGCAGGTATCAAAAGAGAAATAACTTGCAGGTATACACCGCAACAAAATGGAGTAGCAGAAAGAAGAAACCGAACTCTAGTTGAGTTTGCAAGAGCAATGCTAAAGGAGAAAAATTGTCCAAACTATCTTTGGGCTGAGGTTGTAAATACAACAACATATCTGGTAAACAGATTACCATGTACAAATTTAAATGGGATGACCCCTTATGAAGCTTGGTGGGGCAAGAAACCAACACTTGATCATTGCAAAGTGTTTGGATCAGTTGCTTATGCTTATGTACCATCACAATTAAGACATAAGCTTGAACCAAAAGTTGAAAAATATGTGTTCATCGGATATGATGAAAAGCAGATGGGCTACAGGTTATGGAGCCCTCTAACCAAACAGTTTACTGTTTCCAGAGATGTGACATTTGATGAAGGAAAGAGCTGGTATACAGATAAAGAGCATAGTGTTGAAACACTTGAAGAAGAGATAAGAAGGAATGAAAAAGGTAAATCACATATGCAGGTGAATGGAGATGAAGATCATATGCAAGCAAGTACATCCAAGATCGGATCAGGTATGAGAAACGAAGATAGATCAAGATTTGATGAAGATGTGTATTCAAATACACATGAAGAGTTTGAACCAAGAAGGTCAAACAGAGTAAGAAAACAACCAACAAGGTATTCCTATGATACTTCGTATTTGACTCAGAAAAACTATGCTTACTTAGTAAAGGGAGATGAAGAACCTCAGAGTTACAGTGAAGAAAAAGGTAAGAAACAATGGGAAGAAGCGATGAAAGAAGAGTTTAATGCTCTTGAGGAGAACAAGACTTGGGAACTTGTTCCAAAACCAAATGGTAAGAAAGTGATTAGAAATAAATGGGTTTACAAAGTCAAGAAGCTTGCAGATGGAAGGATAGCCATATACAAAGCTAGACTGGTTGTCAAAGGCTATGCTCAGACATATGGCATAGATTATGATGAGACATTTAGTCCGGTGGCAAAGATGTCAACCATAAGGACATTGATTGCTATAGCAGCATCAAAAGGATGGAAGCTAAGTCAGCTAGATATAAAGAATGCATTTCTGAATGGATATATATCAGATGAAGTTTACATGGAACAACCTGAAGGGTTTGTAAGTTCCAGTTATCCAAACCATGTTTGCAGATTAAGAAGAGCTCTCTATGGATTGAAACAAGCTCTAAGAGCTTGGAATTACAGACTTGTGAAGTATCTCAATGACCTTGGATACCAAAGTTCGAAGGCAGATGCAAGTCTACTCATCAAGAAAACAGATGAAGGTATGATCTACATTTGTATTTATGTAGATGACATAATAATTACAGGAACCTCAGATGAAGGAATCAAAGAGGTAAAGAGATTGCTTGAAAAAGAGTTCAAGATCAGTGATCTAGGAAAATTATCATATTTTCTTGGAATGGAAGTTACATATACATATCATGGTGTATATGTTTCGCAAGAAAGGTATCTCCTAAACTTACTGAAGAAGTTTAACATGGAGAATTGCAGAGAAGCTTCAACACCGCTTGAAGTAAAACATAAACTCAGCAAATATGGTGGTGCAGAGTTTAAAGATATGAGAAAGTATCCGTCGTTAGTGGGAAGCTTAATTTATGCTACACTAACAAGACCATATCTCAGTTATGCAGAGGGAGTTCTCTCACAGTTTATGCATTGTCCGAAGGATCAACATTGGGTTGCAGGACAAAGAGTTCTTAGATATATCAAAAGAACTATAAAGGAAGGATTATATTATCCTTATATGTCAGATATAAAGCTGAGAGCATACAATGACTCAGATTGGGAAGGAAGTCAAGATGACAGAAGGTCAACTCATGGGTATATGATATACCTAGGAGATAAGCTTGTAAGCTGGTGTTCAAAGAAGCAGCACACAATAGCTTTATCGTCAACAGAAGCAGAATATAAAGGACTTGTGGAAGCAGCTAAAGAAGTGATATGGATGCAGACATTGTTCAAAATCATGGGTATTGATCAAGGTATACCTATCATACATGGAGACAATATGAGGTCGTTGTATCTTGCAACAAATCCAGTATTTCATGCAAGAACAAAACACATAGAGATTCAATATCATTTCCTGAGGGAAAAGGTAATGGAGAAGGAGATTGAATTAGTATTCACTCCTACAAAAGATCAGATTGCAGATATTCGGACAAAGAGCTTGGATGGAGTAAAGACAAGCAGATTCAAAGAAATGGCAGGAATAAAAGAAAAGAAGGATATATGAAGACCGGAAGATGCAAATTAGTGATTGAGGGGGAGCTGTTGAAGATTCACTCACTAATTATGCATAACGACATAAAGATGAAGGAAAGAAGAAACAAAGTATTCAGAAAAACCAAAGCCTTAGTGAAGGGACAAATTCACGTCTGTAATATACAACGTAGAAACTTCCAGAATTAGAATTTGTTGAAACTCGGATCAAAATTGTATATAAGAGAGCTAAGATAGATAGATGATATGTGCGCGTATAGGAGATATAGAGATATAGAAGATGCTAGAGATTGCGTATGTAGAGATGAATAACAAAACCTGAAATGTCAGGTATTCATCTGAGAGAGATGGTAAGGAATAACTACTCAGAGTAGGAGAGTTTTCCATAGCTATGAGCAAAGTGAGGCCAAGCTATTTTTTACACATCTTCTCTAATAGAAAACACATGTTCATGTGGAATTTTGAGCACATTCTTCGTATGTGAAGAAATCTGAGAGATTTCATGTTACTGTGAAAGTGAATTAAGAGTTACGGTTTTTCTCAGTAAACATTATCCGGTACATCTACAAGTTATATCTCGTAACATAGTGTAAAGTTTTTCATGAGAGATAGCTCACCTTGAAGCCAGTAGTCTCAACTATAAGTTGATCAAATATTTCGGTGAAATGGACATGTACACACAGTACTAAGTCTGACCGAAAAAAAGGCATCCAGAACTGGTGAAGTTTTTCTTTAAACTTCAGATAGAGTTCATCTCAGTGAAGGAAGTTCAGGTATCACTTCCTTACTTCATGTATAAATATTTGAAGTAACTACAAACAGAATTGCAGTTGATTCCGATAGTATTCCGGTACAATTA
This sequence comes from Ceratopteris richardii, assembly GCA_020310875.1. Lineage (NCBI taxonomy): Eukaryota > Viridiplantae > Streptophyta > Polypodiopsida > Polypodiales > Pteridaceae > Ceratopteris > Ceratopteris richardii. The sequence continues at coordinate 103,453,944 of CM035440.1, read as the reverse complement.
CGGTGACAGTCCGATGAAGTTCTGGTGGTATTTCGGTGAGTTCAAAACATAGTTTTGACATAGTTAAGTGACACAAAGATTGTTTAACTGTAAGCAAACATAGTAGAGTAAAGACTGAAGTAAATCAGTTCAAAATTGAAGCTTGAAGGAAATGAGAAGCTGTCTGTAAAGTGATTTTTTGGTATTCACTAAATACAGTTATAAGTTTTTAGCTTTAGAAAGTTTGCTAAGCTACTTATGATTATAGAGGTGTTCTAATCACTCTAGCTTAGTTTCTGTGGTGTAAGCGAATTCCGCAATAAGCGCTGCACCAACCCACCCTCACCTAAGTGGTGTCTAGACAAGTGTGTTCTGGTTTGATGCTTCTTGTGGGGTGGCATCCATGGTGGGCTTGAGTGCCTTGCACATGGCTAGAGTTGATCATGGACCTTCTTAGCAGTCTACTTCATGTGTGCCATTTTCTTAGGATCTAAAGTGCTAAAAATAAATGAGGCCTTCTCTATTTCATGATTTTCACTTAAGTTTTGTCCTATTGACATTTAAATGGATATAGATTAGTTTAGAAACATTAAGAAAATATATAGAAAAACATTTAAAAAAATATAATAATAATAAAATCAAGTTTTGATATGAAATAATATATGGTGGGAGTTGCTAAAGTATTCCCAAGTGGATTCCTCACAAACTCTTTGTGCAAGCCATTGGGCATGACCTAGTGGTCTTGATGTTGAGATCCACTTCTTACTTGCAATATCATATTGTATCTTTCTTGCAACTTTTTCTATTTACAACGCACATTCTTGTTCAATTGCATATTTTCTAAAGAATTTCGTACAAAAAACTAGTTGAACATTTCTCGAAATAGTTCCATTGTAGTAGACCACCCCCATGAGGGGTGTTTTTAAAGTAAACACCCTTAACTCCATAATGTGATTTCTAGATTCCTTGTGTACTAGGAATCTCTAGTGATCCATATTGGTTCATAAAAGATGCCCCATGTGAAAAAGGAATATGATATGGTTGGTTCAATACAATGTAGAAATGATATTATAAAACATATTTTAAAATGTAAGCAAAACTTACTATGTAATGTGTAATGTTTCTCTCTCCACATGATAGGATGAATGACTATGTAATCCTTCAAAGTCACTTGGAATAATTATTGTTTATCAAGTTCACAATTCCTTTTTACTCAGGGTACCACCACATAGGACCCATCAACACACACAGAGATCACGCGTTCTTTTTCCTCCCAGTTGTCGAGTCTTCTATAAGATCATAATGATCTCTCCTCTTCTCCTACCTTTTCACTAAAGGGATGCACCCATGTGATGCCATGTGGCAAAGCATGCCTCCTCATCTAAGAGGTGTTCCAAACATGCAACACCCATGATGTGACATTGTTGCAAAGTTTTAGTGCCAACTAGACCCATCAAATGCAACAATTGATCTAAGGATGGTCAAATCTTCTTTCTCTTGTTAATGAGATCAATCGTATTGTCATTAACTATCACCATCAAACATATTTCTTTCCAAAACTTGCATTTTCCATCATCTTGACTAGTCACATCTCTTTTAAAGAAAGTTCTGGCCTTGTTCCTAGTCATTGAAACTTGTTGTAAAATCTCTTCAGACTCACCATACTTCTTAAAAAATAAAGATGCATGACCACCATGAGAACCAATAGAATTAAGAAGATATTCTATTTTTTAATTGCACTAGTCGATGGTTATGCAAATGCATATTCAATATGGAGTTTCAAAATCCTATCAAATATCCTCATGAAGGCATGAAAAGTGAAAAAGTGGACATTGATTGATGGAGCATCCTTTGCCTGCTCCAATACTAACTGAAAGAGCTTCAAAGGATGATAATGGTAATTTCCTATATCTCATACCAAGTATCAACTACTGGAGATTAGAATTTAACTTTGGAATCGTGCTTTCTTTTTCTTCCATATCCTTTTCAAACTATGCAAGTTGTTCTTGTAAAGACATGATTATGCATTCTAAAGTAATTATCCTCATATGATGGAGTTGATGTTGTTGGATCCAATACTTATTAGTAGCATATGAATGTGTAGATAATCCGTTCCAATAACCTAATAATCTACTTCACCCTCACCAATGAATTGAAGTAAATTTGAGAGGTTATGCAATTTTGGATGGTAAGAAAACATTCGATCATGAGAATATACTGAACCATGAGTCCAAATATCAATAATCATTTCTCCAACTATGTGATGTTCATTTTGAGAGTCCACATCATTGTTGCACAATGTATTTGGAGCAAACACTCTAGGCACATGAACATGGATACTTGTTGATGTAGGAGCATAAGTACATCCTAGTGTGAGATTTGTAATAGATGTTAAGCATATTTTCCAAGGACTACAAGAATATCAAAAACAAAGTGGAAAATTGGTTGGATGGGACTATAAAGCATGTGTTTTGCAAAGAAAATATGTATCTTTGGAGAGATTAAAAAATTTCTGATTTTTCTAAAAGAAACTTCAAAAAATGAGTTTAAAATAAGTCATTTATTATATATATATATATATATATATATATATATATATATATATATATATATATATATATATATATATATATATATATATATATATATATATATATATATATATATATATATATATATATATATATATATATCTACACACACACACACACATATATATATATATATATATATATATATATATATATATATATATATATATATATATATATATATATATATATATATATATATATATATATATATATATATATATATATATATTTATAGAGAGAGAGAGAGAGAAATGGGACTTTTAAGTAAATATACACTGAAAATGAGACTTAAAAAAAAAAATCATTTTTTTAATTCACATTTATGCACGAGTTTGATGGTGTGGAAAGTAGATTCTCTTGATCTCTCTCTAGAAGAAGAGAGAGAAGAGCTTAGTAAAGCCTAAAAAAACCCTAATCCAATCCACTAAAAACAACCCTATTAAATGCACTTTGTCCCCTTAAACAAGAAGATTATTAGCCTTAATCCCTTAGAAATTAGGGATATTTACAAGGCCTATGTAGGGTTCATTTTTTTCCCTACGGTTTGTGTCAAAAGCTTTGAATATTTAGGTTAGTTATTTTCAAGAATCTCTCTAGTGCTTAACTCTAAGCATCCACTAATGCTTTTGAATTTCTCTTCTATGAAATTGCTTTAAGGACAAAGCAATATAATTTTCACCTTCCATAGGCTTAATTACCATTTTTCACATTTGCAAACTACATAATTGTACTTCAAACCCCCTACCTTTCACTCTCACTTATATTTAAAGGACAAAGCAATATAATTTTCATCTTCCATAGGCTTAATTACCATTTTTCACATTTGCAAACTACATACTTGTACTTCAAACCCCTACCTTTTCACATTTGTGGTTGCAAGCACCTTCTCTCAATCTTTTCTAACCATGATTGGATCCAAATTTTCACTAACTTCAGCATGTCATGAAGTTTCTTTTTGAGCAATCCCTTCTTTGCTTAACATCTTTAACCTCAAAGATGTTATTCTACCCCATCATCTTCATCCATGATTATATTCTCATGGAAATAATTTCATAAATTTTGATGAGATTTTGTATTATTCCCTTCCTCCTTTAAATATTTTCACCCTCAAAAATTGTAAAATATATAGCGTCATTCAAAAGTTTGGAATAAAGTGTTATCAGTCCTAATATTAATACAAGGGTTATAATCTTCAATAACTCTTATATTTGTGTGAAACGTAAGCATCCTTTTGAAGAAGATATACAAAAAAGGAATTATAGGCTTGGCGTTTCACCAAGCATCCACTTGCCTTAACATATTTACAAACTTGTGCTTGTTTTTTGGGAAACCTCATGAATCAATAAAGATCCTCTTTTTGGAGGTTTTTATATTCGCAAAGTATAAGTTCCTTTTTGATAATGTTAGGAGAAGTGGTCTTAGCTTCAAGTTTTACCGCCTCATAAGAGTACTATGAGAAATTCATAACGATACTCTTGAGATATGAAAAATCTTGAATTTTAAATTTGTACTTCTAGAATTTTGAGTTCCTCTCATTAGCAACTATTGCATCTTTTGAAGATAAGCTTTCTTGAATTTTCATCCTAAGTTGAAAATCTCTTGAATGAATGGAGCCATTGGGAAGTTCTTAAGAGGAAGGGGTTTTTAGAGTTTCATGACATATTTGAGTGGTTTGCACCATTCCTGTTGGTGAAAGTAAACTTTGGTTGAAATTTTGTAATCTGTTTTGTATGAAAACTCAAATGCTCATGTTTTGTTCCCATCATTTCTTTTGATTGAATCAAATTAAAACTTTAATATATCAAGCTTTTGAAACTATATTGGGGTATCATCCTACTTAGGATAGACACACAAGAAAGAATAGATTTTCTTTTAATCTAATTGTGATTTTTCTTCTTTAAAACCTTTTCAAAATGATTGTTTCTAAGTATCTTTTATACTTATTTTATACTTAGAATAAACCTTGGTATTTTTAAGTTATCCAAAGTAATGTAAACATTACTTTGGCTCTAGATATGTTGATACATTTTGCTAGTGATGTGTGTGAGCACACTTAGGACCACCGGGGCACATTTTTCCCTCTTTAGGAGGTCTCCCCTTATATATACACCTATAACCCTAACAGTCACTTATCTTTGTACTTTCACTTTGTAATACATTCTATATTGTGGTGTGCTCCAAGATTCTTCTTCTTCTTCCTTTTGTTTTTCATGCGCTTACATAGACCTTAAACTCCAACAATTGGTATTTGAGTAGGTCATTACTTCATCTATGGCATCATAGACACCCTTCCAATCATAATCTCAAAATTGCATGAAAATTGGTGAGCATACTTAGCACATTTAGGAGTTCAAAATGCTTTACTCTATGGCATCAAAGTTTAGATCTGAGCTCATTTTGGCCTTAGAATGCAATATCATAGTGATTGTGCAACCAATTTTGTCCTTTTGTGTCAAACATATATACATGTTTCAATTTGCTCATACAAGAGCCTCGAACTGCGACAGGTTTAGTAGAGGTTTCCAGGGTGTTTTTGTTTAACTTATTGAGATACAATCATTTTTTTGGATTAGGTTATTTAGTCACTGGCCATGGATGAAACCAATTATGTATTCCATGTGTTGTCTATTGAGGATAATTTGGATGGTACTAATAACACATTCTGGGCATATATGATGCATCATGTATTGTTAGCAAAAGGTATGTGGAAAATTGTGTAGGGTGTTGAAAAATATCTTGCAATACCTACAAATATAGGTATTGAAGGTGATGCATATGGCATTGAAGATGATAATCTTCAAATTCTTGCTCATGTTGATTGGGATGGCAGAGATGATCAAGCACATGCATTGATAGCTTTGTTTGTCAAATGTGCCATAGTCCCTCACATTCACTCCTAGAATATAGCAAAGGATGCTTGGCATACACTTAACACTTTATACCATGCAAGAAATGAGGCTCGTGTTGCTTATCTCCAAAAATAGTTGGAGAGTGAGCATACGAATGAAGAAGATTCTATGGACAATCTTTTGAGAAAGGTTAAAGATTTGAAGGATTAGTTGATTTTTGCTAAGGAAGTCTTGGCAAATAGTTCACTTCTGTGGACTGTTCTAAATGGTCTCTTAGATTCATATCAAATTTTTTCTTGTACTCTTTGATTGATGATGAAAGGCAATCAAAGTTCCTTAATGTTTGAAGATTTAGTCTCTGTTTGTTGCAAGAAGATCAATATATGCAAAAGAGTTCAATTATGCATGTTGTAGTTCAAGCTTTCTTAGCTAGTCATAAGGGCAAAGGTAAATGGAGCTCATCTAGCAAAAATTTGTCAATGTTGTAGAGTCAAAGAAGGAAGACAAAGATAAGAAGAAAACAAAAAAGTAGAAATAGTTTTGCAAATATTGTAAGGTAAATGATCATGTCATAAATCATTGTCCACAACTTGCTCCAAAAAGGCAATGAAGAAAGAGGCTAGAATGGTTGTTGCAGAGGACTCTACACCTAAAATAGAGTCTTCTAATCTTGTGCAAAATGAAGAATGGGAATATATTCTCCTAGATGTTGTGCTTTTGCTGGTGGCACAAAAAGGATACTAATTTCTTGATATAGAACTCATTTTCATGAGAGGAGATGTGGTAGGATAGTCTGTCAAGTTACTATTTGACATTCGCTCTACACATAATGTTATTAGTTCTTGACTTGCTAGGTGTCTATATTTGATTACTCTATAATTATATTTTACCTACACACTTGAGCTAGTCGATGTGAAGGAACTAAGACATGCGACTGACAAGTAGTTGTTCTACTCATTTAGATCCAATCCTATGAGGAGAGATTGGATTCAGAGATATCACGATTGGTTTATTTTAGTATATTTCACAAACAATAGCATGTTAAAAAATGACCAATCTTAGACTTTGCTTCACATGCATATCAGTTTCACCACAAGGGGAGGTGATTGTTGATCCATGGAGAGCTAGATCTCTAAGGGAAGATATTAGCTACTACAACCAAGGTAATCAAGATTGATTGCAACTATATTTATTTCTTATATTTTGTTTAGTCATCATGTGTCATGATGGATTCTAGCAATTTGAGTTCTGGTTGGAATGATTAAGCACTTTCATCAAAGGTGAGAGCAAAATTCTAAGATTTATTTTTATGTGAGTTGTCGTCTGGTTTACCTTCTTATAGGAATATTGAGCATAGGATAGAGTTGATACAAGGAACAAGTTTGACTGCTTGACCACCATTTCGTATGAGGATACAAGAGAAAAATGAAGTTTGTAAGGTGATGGATGAGCATATTGAGAATGGGCAGATTAGACCGAAATATTTTCCCTTTGCAACACAAGTGTCACTACAGAAAAAGAAGGATAGATCTTACAAGATGTGCATAGACTACCATGCAGTTAATAAGATCAGCTTCAAACACAGATACGCCATGCCCTAGATTGATAATCTCTCAAATGATCTAGATGGAGAAATTGTATTTAGTAAGATAGAATTAAAAGTGGTTACCATCATATTAGAGTCAGAGAGCATGATGTATATAAAAGAGCATTATGAACTTGATTTGGTCATTATGAGTATCTAGTTATGCCTATTTGTCTTACTAATGCACCTACTACTTTCATGATATTAATGATTGATGTTTTATATCCGTTCATTAGAAAGTTTGCTGTAGATTTTATGGATGATTTGTTCGTGTATAGTAAATATGTGAATAAATATGAAATCCATCTCAAGCTAATGTTCAATAAGTTGAAACAAAATCAACTGTATGTAAACCCAAACAAAACTCAATTTTCTTTTCAGAGATAGAATATAGGGTACATAGTTTTAGTCGATGGAATCAAGATGGATCCCAAGAATATCTTGGTCATTTTCGAATAGCCAACTCCCCAAGATGAGAGGACGATTCGATCATTTTTAGGAATTTTTGGTTTCTATCAGAAACTCATATCATCCAATTCATGGATAGTGTTGGAGAAACAATCACTAATTGGACATATATTTGAAGGTTAAAGCTTTAGAAGAAAACCACATGCCTATGTAAAGGGACAAATTCACAAGTGTAGTATATTTGTAAAGTTAGTTCACTTTAGTTCTAGAATTTTTTTTAAACTCACGAGAATGAGAAAATCTATATAAGTTAGTTTGTATCAACTGACGTGATGAGAGAGAAGAAGTGGAAGAGAGTGATAGAATGTGAGAAGAAATTCATTTTGTATGATTGAATAGAGTTGGGCTTCTCTGAGTGAGAAAGCACTTGTAAAACTTCTAAGTTTTTCATAGCTATGAGAAGAACTGAGTAAAGTTTTGTGTATGAGACTCTCTCCATCATCTCCATGCTTGCCTCCTATGTGATGAGTTCAAAAGATCAAGTTTTCCAAGCAAGTCGATGCCTGGCATCGAATCTCTGCTGATAAGTCATATTTTCATTTATCTATTTCATTCAGTGCTAAAATATTTGCAAATCATGACTTTGTTGGAGCAACTCGATGACTGACATCGAATTCCAGTTGATAAGTGTTGTTTGAAGTGTGCATGAAATCATCTATTATTTTGGTATTTGAAAGGGTGAGGTTTTATGCGGGAAGTCGATGCTTGGCATCGAATCCTTGTTGAAAAGTGGCTAAAAACACCCCAAGCCGATGCCGGGCATCGAATTCTCGTTGCAAGTCGATGCTAGGCATCAAATTCCATTTTTAGATAGGCGCTTTTTACTATAACAGGAAGAATTTCCAATTTTGGCATTTATACATAGTCATCTTGTGAAGGCCATAACTTGAGTTCTAGAGATTCGTTTCTAGCAAATAATAGCTTGTTGGAAAGCTCTTCTCTTCTACTTTTATTCTCCAAAAGATCTTGGAGAAATAATATTTGTGCTAAGAGAAATTAACAAAATACTGAAGATATGTCATTTCAATGACTAGAAATTTCTAAGGAAGTAAAGTTCTTGGTTTTGGCTATCATTTCTCAAATTTTGGAGTGGCAATGAGTTAATGGTGACTATAGAGGTTGTCTAGTGTCACATTAATTCATTTCTTGTGATGTTTCACACATCAAGAAGTGGTATCAGAGCAGAAAGGTCCTAAAGAGAAAAAGGCGACAAAGGTACGAGAAGTTTTCGAAAGTTTTCCATTAAAGTTTGAAAGGTGAAGCATGTGAAGACACAAGGCATCAAAAAGGTTACTTAAAAAGTATCTTCATACACCAATAAATCCAAAAGGTATTATCCTTTATCCTTTAAGCTCATAAGTTGTAGCAGAAGGAAAGGATTATGGCATATCATATCTCCATTGACAAACTGGACAGAGATACTTATCCCGCATGGGTAATGAGAATGGAAGCTTTACTTATGAGTAAGGATCTCATGATATATGTAACAGGTGAAAAAGAGAAGCCAGTATTCGAAGATGAAAGCCAACCAAAGAAAGAAGAACTAGATGCTTTAAAGCATTGGTAGAAGAAGGATGCAAGTGCAAAAGCCTACATCTACAATACAATCTCTGATCATTTGCTACCACACATCAGAGGATTGGAACCATCTGAAGATATATGGAATGCATTGGAGTATCATTTCCAAAGTACTACCAAAGCAAGGAAAGCAAGTCTATGATCAGAGTTTACATCATTCAAGAAGAAGCCAAGTCAAAGTATTAGTGATTATGTCACTAAGATGAAGGATCTAGCAGATAGTCTTGGATCCATAGATGAAGATGTTGAAGATCATAGATTGATTGCTCAACTACTTGTAGGATTGAGAGGGGATGAAAGGTGGAAACCTTTTGTCTTATCAATAGAACTTTCATTAAATCATTATGTTCCAGATTTGAATCAATTGCTTGGTTTGATGCTCATATTTGAGCAAGACTTGAAGGGAGATGGAGATAAAGGACAAAGTCCTGCAATGTACATGAAGAACAAGAAGAAAGGAGATAAAGTTAAAGCAAAGGATGAAGAAGAGTCAACTTCTCAAGTTTATTATGCAAGAGGTAAAGGCACTGGCAGAGGAAGAGCAAGAGGTTTTGGAAGAGGAAGAGGTAATCAGAATAACAACAAGAAGGCTTGTTGGATTTGTGGATTGAGTAATCATTTGGCTCATGACTGTTGGCATAATCAACAAGGATCAAATCAAAATCAAAATAACAATAGCAGAGGCAGAGGTGGAAGATATCAAAGTAATTTTCAAAGAGGTAGACAAAATCCAAGAGGAGGCTATGGTAGAGGTGGAGGAAGAAGTTGGGGATAGAATCAATCCTACAACACCACCTACTACAACTATGCAAATGACACAAAGAATGAAATTCATACATCATTGATGATGAATTCAATCAACACATCAGATAAAGAAGATCTAAAGGTATTTTACATTGACTCTAGATGTTCTAATCATTTGTCAGGAAACATAGAATTGATGTCAGAATTGGAAAAAGGCATTTTTAGTCATATTGTTCAAACAGGTGATAATACAAGACATAGTACATTCAATTGGAAAAGTGAAATGTAAGAGTGGAGAAAATTTGCTAACCAATGTTTTGTATGTTCCCACAATACCTAAAAACTTGATTAGTGTGGGACAGATAGTTGAAAAAGGTTTTCAAGTCAGGTTTACAAATGAAGGAGTATTTGTTGAAGATCTAGAGAATGGATATAATTAGATTGTCTCTGGTAAGAAAGAAGGTAGACTCTTTACTTTAAGAGTACAAGGGAATATTGGTCAAGCTTTGCTCACACATGGTGAAGGAGTGTTCACAGAACTTAATCTGGCATAAGAGATTAGGTCATTTCAATGAAAGAGGAATTAAAGCTATGGTTGAAATCAGTCTGTACTAGGATTACCAAATGTGCAGAGTCAACATATGGTTTATAAATGTGAAGCATGTGAAATGGGTAAAGCACACACGTTACCATTTTAGAAGAAAGGTTTTAAACATGATGGATTACTAGAGCTCATTCATACATATGTATGGGGACCAACAAAAGAAGGATCTATCAGTGGCTCAAGGTATTATGTTCTTTTCATTGATGATGCTACAAGATGGATAACATTATATGTTTTGAAGGAAAGATCAGAAGTGTTTCGAGCCTTCAAGCATTTTCATGCATATGCAGAGAGAGTCACAGATCAAAAGCTTAAGAGACTGAGGTCTGATGGAGGGGGAGAATACTTCTCCCAAGAGTTCAATGATTATCTTTGAAATGCACGTATTAAGAGAGAAATAACTTGCAGGTATACACCACAAAAAAATGGTGTAGCAGAAAGAAGGAACATGACTTTGGTTGAGTTTTCTAGAGCTATGTTGAAGGAGAAGAACTGTCCAAATTATCTTTGGGTTGAGGCTGTAAATACAGCTACATATCTTGTGAATAGATTACCATGTGCAGCTCTAAATGGAATGACTCCATATGAAGCTTGGTGGGGTAAGAAACCAACACTAGATCATTGTAAAGTTTTTGGATCAATTGCAGATGCTTATGTGCCATCACAACTTAGACATAAACTTGAACCAAAGGCAGAAAAATATGTGTTCATTGGTTATGATGAAAAGCAGATGGGTTACAGGTTGTGGAATCCTCTAACCAAACAATTTCTTGTTTCAAGATATGTTACATTTGATGAACAAAAAAGTTGGTTTGCAGATCAAAGTCATACAGCTGAAGAATTTGAAGAAGAGGCAAGAAGATGTGAGAAAGGAAAATCAATTGCGCAGGTAAATTGCGCAAGCAAGTACATCCAGAAGTGGATTAACAAGAAGAAATGAAGAAGCTCCTATATTTGATGAAGAGTTGTATCCAGACACTTATGAAGAATGTGAACCAAGAAGGTCAAGCAGGACTAGAAGGCAACCGGAAAGGTATTCTTATGATACTTCTTACATAACTCAGAAGAACTATGCATATATGGTCAAAGATGATGAAGAACCTCAGAACTATGATGAAGCTATGGGAAGAAGCCATGAAGGAAGAATTCAATGCATTAGAGGAGAACAAGACATGGGAACTTGTTCCTAAACCAAATGGTAAGAAAGTAATTGGAAATAAATGGGTTTATAAAGAGAAGAAGCTTGCAGATGGAAGTATAGCCAGATACAAAGCTAGACTGGTGGTGAAAGGCTATGCGCAAACCTATGGCATAGATTATGATGAGACATTCAGTCCTATAGCTAAGATGTCAACTTAAGGACAATTATTGCTATTGTAGCTTCAAAAGGATGGACCCTAAGTCAATTGGATATAAAGAATGCATTCTTGAATGGATACATATCAGATGAGGTATACATGGAACAACCTCAAGGGTTTATAGATTCCAGGTATCCAAATTTTGTTTGCAGGCTGAGAAGAGCACTCTATGGATTGAAGCAAGCTCTAAGAGCATGGAACTATAGACTGGTGAAGTATCTGAATGAACTTGGATATCAAAGTTCAAAAGCAGATCCAAGTCTACTCATCAAAAGAGCAGAGGAAGGTACAATCAACATTTGTATTTATGTAGATGACATTATAATCACAGGTACTTCAGATGAAGGAATCAAGGAGGTAAAGAGATTAGTTGAAAAAGAATTCAAGATCAGTGATCTAGGAAAGTTATCATACTTTCTTGGAATGGAAGTCACTTATACAGATCATGGCATATATGTATCACAAGAAAGATATCTTCTGAATTTGTTGAAGAAGTTTGATATGGAAAATTGCAGAGAAGCTTCAACTCCACTTGAAGTTAATCACAATCTTAGTACATATGATGGTGCAGAATACAAAGATATGAGGAAGTATCAATCTCTTGTGGGTAGTTTGATTTATGCTACACTAACAAGAACTGATCTTAGTTATGCAGTGGGAGTTTTGTCACAATTCATGCAATGTCCAAAGGACCCACATTGGATTGCAGGTCAAAGAGTTCTCAGATATATCAAAGGAACTATAAAGAAAGGATTATATTATCCTTTTACATCAGATTTTAAGTTGAGAGCATATAGTGACTCAGACTGGGCAGGTAATCAAGATGACAGGAGATCAACTCATGGTTACATGATATATATTGGTGATAAGCTTGTAAGTTGGTGTTCAAAGAAACAATATACAGTAGCATTATCATCAACTGAAGCTGAGTACAAAGGACTTGTGGAAGCAGCTAAGGAGGTCATATGGATGCAGACATTATTCAAAAGCTTGGTCATTGATCAAGGTACACCCACAATACATGGAGATAATATGAGTTCACTTTATCTTGCAGCAAATCCAGTATTTCATGCAAGAACAAAACATATAGAGATACATTATCATTTCCTGAGAGAAAAGGTAATGGAGAAAGAAATTGAAGTGGAGTACATTTCTACAAAAGATCAGATAGCAGACATAATGACAAAGAGCTTGGATGGTATGAAGACCAACAGATTCAAAAGCATGGCAGGAGTAAAAGAAAAGAAGATGATATGAAGAAATAGGGAATGTCAATTAGTGATTGAGTGGGAGCTATTGGAGAAACAATCACTAATTGGACATATATTTGAAGGTTAAAGCTTTAGAAGAAAACCACATGCCTATGTGAAGGGACAAATTCACGTGTATTATATTTGTAAAGTTAGTTCACTTTAGTTCTAGAAGCTTTTTTAAAATCACGAGAATGAGAAAATCTATATAAGTTAGTTTGTATCAACTGACACAATGAGAGAGAAGAAGTGGAAGAGAGTGATAGAATGTGAGAAGAAATTCATTTTGTATGACTGAATAGAGTTGGGCTTCTCTGAGTGAGAAAGCACTTGTAAAACTTTTGAGTTTTTCATAGCTATGAGAAGAACTGAATAAAGTTCTGTGTATGAGACTCTCTCCATCATCTCCATGCTTGCCTCCTGTGTGATAAGTTCAAAAGATCAAGTTTTCCAAGCAAGTCGATGCTTGGCATCGAATCTCTGTTGATAAGTCATATTTTCATTTATCTATTTCATTCAGTGCTGAAGTATTTGCAAATCATGACTTTGTTGGAGCACTCGATGACTGGCATCGAATTCCAATTGATAAGTGTTGTTTGAAGTGTGCATGAAATCATATATTATTTTGGTATCTGAAAGGGTGAGGTTTTATGTGGGAAGTCGATGCCTGGCATCGAATCCTTGTTGAAAAGTGGCTAAAAACACCCCAATTCGATGCCCGGCATCGAATTCTCGTAAGTTGATGCTAGGCATCGAATTCCATTTTTAGACAGGTGCTTTTTACTATAACAAGAAGAATTTCCAATTTTGGCAGTTATACATAGTCATCTTGTGAAGGCCATAACTTGAGTTCTAGAGATCTCTTTCTAGCAAATAATAGCTTGTTGGAAAGCTCTTCTCTTCTACTTTCATCCACCAAAAGTTCTTAGAGAAATAATATTTTTGCTAAGATAAATTAGCAAAATACTGAAGATATGTCATTTCAGTGACTGGAAATTTCTAAAGAAGTAAAGTTTTTGGTTTTGGCTATCATTTCTCAAAGTTTGGAGTGGCAATGAGTTAATGGTGACTATAGAGGTTGTCTAGTGTCACATTAATTCATTTCTTGTGATGTTTCACACATCAATAGATAGTAGCACCTATGATGAATCCACTTCAAGGAAAAGCCATTTTCATGGAAATAAGAATAGTAAGAAAGTTATTAAACTCTAAAACAAGCTATTTTAGAGGCTCCAATACTAAAATGATGGATCTAGAGAAGCCACTTGAGTTGGAGAGAGATGTTAGTGGCATAGCCATGTTCTCCACCAAGATGGTATGCCTATGGATTTTGAAACAAAGTAATTAATTAGTGCATGATACAATTGGTCAATGCATGAACAGAGTTGTATGCACTAGTGCATGCTCTTAAAGCTTGGAGACACTATTTATATGGTATGAATTTCCAACTATACACAAATTATCATGTAAACCAAGAAACCATATCAAATCCTAATTATTGTGTTACATCATCATTTATGAAGAAAAGAGAGAAATTTAAAATCAACATCGTGTCTAGCATGTGCCAAAAGCCTAAGAACAATTGTCTGCATACCTTTTTTGGACACCCAAATATCCAATTTTGACTTGTTAATATCATCAATGAAATTATCTATAAAAACTACCTTGATATATGCCCTTGAACACCTATATATGGAAGGCTTGGCCATAGATATCCTCAAGCTTTTCAATGCCAATCATGAGAGCTCAAGGATCCATGATCTCCAAGTAAGTATTTTCCAAGTTGAATTCTTGTTCTTGGTTAATTCCTTTTTTTATTCTTCAATTTTTGAGACATCTTTTATTTTCATTTTACATTCTCATAGTAAAAAATGTCTAGCTCTATCTTATATCTAGTTCATCTCCATCAAAGGAAATCTTGTAATTATGATACCATGTTTCATACCTAGGGTTTCAAATTGTGGGATCTCATATATCCTATCTAGTTTAATTATCCGTATCTAATAGTCATGGATTGTGGGATTTCTTATGAG
Source organism: Ceratopteris richardii (assembly GCA_020310875.1). NCBI lineage: Eukaryota > Viridiplantae > Streptophyta > Polypodiopsida > Polypodiales > Pteridaceae > Ceratopteris > Ceratopteris richardii. The sequence continues at coordinate 103,438,902 of CM035440.1, read as the reverse complement.
TGATCTTGTAATCGAAATATATTTCAAAAATCTTGTCTATCCAAGTGCAGAGCACAATCTACTACTCCCCCGACACTTTGGCAAGACTATCATAATAGGTTCATGTCAAGAACCATGGATTCCCTTTGTAAAGAAATTCAATGTACATAAGGGATTTGATAGTACAAGTATAGAAGTTAAGAAGATTATTACAACAAGGTGATTAGTGGATTAACTATACTTTAGATTTCAAGATATTATTTCATGGATCTCCATATCAAGAAGACTATCTAGTTGATTAATTGTGAAGTGGCTTGAAAGTTGAAGTGGAGTACCTCGTATTATCCATACATCAAGTAGATACCTTGAAGGATGTTATTAATCAAGCAATTGTTCAGATAGAATCAAGTCCAAGAGCAAGAAGTGTTGAATAATCAAGACACTCTTTCTCAAGAATTTGAGTAACCAATCTTGAAATCATAATGAAACATAGTTGATATGGAGAGTGCACATCTTGAAGAAATTAAAGGCCAATTAGAAGCTCTTGGTCAATGGAGGAGGTATGCTTGCATGAGCCTCTCGATCAAAGATAGAGGAAACATCATTTCAAGAAGTAGAAGTTCAACGAATATGCCTTGTGAATCCATCATAGTCCTATGCAAAGCTAGAGAAAAAAGGTTTGGCCCTTTTACCATCATAACGAAGATTAACACAATCACCTTCATGCTTCAGTTACTAAATGCCATGAGAATACACCTAGATTTCCATGCCTGCATGTTAGAACCATATCATACTTTATCAATGAGGGGGGAGATACCTAGTCCTTCACCACCTATCAAAGATCATGAAGTATTCAAAGTCGAGCATGTTCTAGATTTGAGAATCTCTCAAGGAAGGCTAAAATTCCTTGTTCATGGGAAAGGGTATGACATCAATTATTGCACGTGGGAACCTATAGAAAATCTTCAAAAATTATTGATCAAGGTTCATGAATTTCACAAGAACCCAATGTATCCTAAGCAAAAGAAAATGGTCTCTCCTCACGGAACTTGTGGCTTGAGAGGAAGGTGATATCATGAATAGTAAGAAACCATCTTAAATCCTAGTTGTCATGTGACCTTTGATATCTCTTGATTGACGAAAAAATGGGAAAATCTAGCATAACCATCATATCTAGAGCATGAACAAAACCTTAAGAAAAATTGTCTACATGTCTTGTTTGGACATTCAAAGATCCTATGATGACATCATGGATGATATTATCTCATGAAATTGCCTTGATAATTGCTCTTGAATACCTGTATAAGGAGGGCTTGATCGTAAAGATTCTCAATCTTACCAATGCATTTCATGGGAGTTCAAGGAGTCATGCTCTCCAAGTAAGTACTTTAAAAGTTCTTGTTATTGTTCTTGTCTAGATCCCTGTTTTAGTCTTGTCTATTCCAATTTCTAAACATCTTGTATTATCATCTTAGAATATCATAGTATAAGATCTTTTTTATCTCTAATTTGAATCTAGTTCATCTCCATCAAGGGAGATCTTTTAATTTTGATATCATGTTCCATACCTAGGGTCTTGACTTGTGGGATCTCTTGTAACCTATCTAGTTCAAATATTCGTATCAATTAGTCTCATATTGTGAGATTCCTTGAATTATTTGTATATTTTTGTATCGTGTTCCCTTGTGTGGGTGATCTTGTAATCAAAGTATATTTCACTGTTCTATTCTAGTCAGAGGGTACGATTTAGTGCTCTCTTGATACAAACCACATGCATTCAAGAATTTTTGTAGCCATCTAGAGCTTCAAAGCAGACAAGCTCATTGGGTTAAGCTTATGTAAGAGTTTCAAATGGAAATATTGTATAGAAGAGAATATTAGAACCATTAGTGGTGACTCTATGATAGGAGACGAACTAGTTTCTTATGCTTCTTCCCCTAATAAAGCAAAAAATTCAAGTCCCTATTCCAATTTCTCAATGAGGAATGGAATAGTAAATGGAAAGGAAAGTTGTGTATACCAAATTCTTCAAACTTGAGAAGAAAGATCATGCATCACAACCATGATGTTCCATGTGCAGGGTATTTTGGTATATACAAGACCATATAGCTAGTCATAATAATATTTTGGTGGTTTGGATTAGACAAAGATGTCCACACATATGTTTGATAGTGCTTTAAAGTATATGTCAAGTCAACAAGGTAGAAGCAGTTAGGATGTCAGATCTGTTAAACCATTTAGATATTTGAGAGCACAATAGGGATAGTACATCCATGGAATTCATAGTCGGATTACCATAGACCCAAATTAAATAGGATGCTATTCTAGTAGCGATAGATAGCACATGTCTCATATTTCATACCCATGCAAGAGATTGTCGAACCTCCACAGGTAGTGGAGTTATTTATCTAGCATGTATAAAGATTGCATGGGCTACCAACATCCATAGTTTCAGACAAGGATGCTAGATTCACAATACACTTTGGAAGTTTTTCTTTAAAAATCTTAAATTTTCATTAAAACTTGGTGGGGAACTTATTTACCATTAGTAAAGTTCTCATATAACATTAGGCATCATAAGGTGACCAAATATCTCCTTTTAAGATGAACTATGGCATTAATCCCACTACTCCCAATATCATAGAAATGCAAAAGAAATATCCTAGTGTGTCAAATTACTTAGAAAAACTCCAAGAAAATTAGAATTAATTAGAGATAATATGCAGTGAATAGCTAATATGGCTAAAGAATGTGCTCGCAAGAAAAGAAATCCTAGAGTCTTAGGAAGGAGATATATTCTTTTTTCAAGTGCCAACAAGATCAACTTTATTGTCCATAAGGAAGCGCATTGAGCTTTCACCAAGGTTTTATGAACATTGAAGGACAGTTAAAAAGATTAGTGATGGTGCATATAGATTAGAGTTTCCTCTAGATTGTGGAGTTCATCCAGTGTTTCGTGTCAATAAATAAGATAAATTTCTAGAGAGGATAATCTAATAGAATGTAATTTTTCTTTGAAAGAAAATAACAACATAGATCACCCTCTAGATAGGATACTAGATAGCAGAGTATCTTCAAGAGAAGTATCACTTACATATTCTAGTTAGGAATCGAAAACTCTAGTCCGCAAGTACTTCCCCTCATTGATCATTGAGCAAAATGACCTTTAAAAAGGGGGAGAGAATGTTAGATATCAATCTACAGAGACCATCACTATGTGTAGGGGACAAGGGCTACTAGCCAAGGTCCCTACCTAGGGTTATCCTAAAGTTCACTTTCCAAATGGAAAGTCAATGTCCATGATGGCCACATGTCACATTGGAAGTCTCTAGAGACCTTCAAAATCGAGAAAAAGAGGAAAATTACATGGGAGGTGAGACATAAACATATCACTCTAGTGTTTTCCTTTTGGTGAGTTTATAGAGAGAGCTTATATTAAGAGAGATTCCACGACACACTCATTGTACATACTTTGTTTTGGTGGAATCTAGAGTCCTATATATTCTATGTCTGAGTGCAATTAGTGTATTTTTTTCTGCAGTGCAAGTTACTTTTCACCACTATATATATATATATATATATATATATATATATATATATATATATATATATATATATATATATATATATATATATATATATATATATATATATATATATATATATATAGAGAGAGAGAGAGAGAGAGAGAGATACATACATACATGCATGCATGCATGCATACATACATACATACATACATACATACATACATACATACATACATACATACATACATACATACATACATACATACGTACGTGTGTACGTACGTACGTACATACATACATACATACATGCATGCATGCATACATACATACATATATACATACATACATACATACATACATACATACATACATACATACATACATACATACATACATACATACATAAATACATACATACATACATACATGCATGCATGCACACATGCATACATACATACATACATACATACATACATACATACATACATACATACATACATACATACATACATACATACATACATACATACATACATACATACATACATACATACATGCATTGATACAAACACACATATATATGTATCTATGACTTGTTTGATAAAAAAACATATTATCGCATGGATAACTTTTCTTCTTAGGGTATGTAGATCTATGCCACTATGGCTGGGTATATTTTCGGTCTTGGTTGACCATCTCTGTTTATTGTAAATGGAAGCAAATTATGGATAAGTGGAATAATGTTTTTTCCTATGCACCTTTTAATATTTGTTCTCCCCTCCTAAAATAAGATGGATGGCTTTCCACCGTAAAACAAATCACACACACACACATACATACATAAATACATACATACATACATACATACATACATACATACATACATATATACATACATACATACATACATACATACATGCATACATTCATACATACATACATACATACATACATACATACATACATACATACATACATACATACATACATACATACATACATACATACATACATACATACATACATGTGAAGAGATGGATAGGTATGTGCTTGAAGATGAAGAGGTGTTGCAAAATCCTTGATCTACACCAGCCAATTGAACTCCAGGAGTATATGGTGTGCCCTTTTAGCTTGCCAATGGATGTATTAGACACCCTATGTACCTTGGAAGATCACTCTCAAAAAGATAGATCAAAACAGATAAGTTGGAGTTAGCTCAGAGGTGAAAAACTTGCTAATTTGGTTCATACACCTGTCCAATGTTTTGCATAATTCTCTGAGCACAGCAGCAATTAACTTAATTCCTCTTGGGGAAGTCTAGATAACTTAAAGAGCTAACTTTCAAGAGTAATCTCATAAAAAATAATGAACCACACACTGAGAATGATGTTTAGCAAGTGATGACATCATCCTGATTTTCACGGGCTGCTACAGTTTGAGACCAGTGAGTAGAAAAATGCACATAACTCAAAAGGTAGGAATCCAATGATTATGAACATTTGCATGCTTATACTAGACAGTAAGCTGAATCCAAAAAGCTTTAAATCATTGAATTTGGATATGTAACCACTGAGAAATGGCTCTGACAAGGTGAGTGAAAAAGTCAGGTACCTGACAGAGAAGTAAAGATGAACAGACACTGTTGACTTCAATTGAACATAACTGAAGATTTCAACATCCAAATGAAATGCAACTTTGTGAGCATATAGTAGACTTATAGAGCTAACTTTATCAAGTGAAATCACTGAAAATGATGCACCAAGCTAAGAGAAACAATCTCTGCAATCTGACTGTGAAAACTGAGAGTCATGGCAGTGAGTAGTACACTTCACAAGAACATGGAAATATGAACCCAAATGATAATGAAAATGAAAGTATATTGCTTGTACAATACAATGGACTTACTGATATATATGTTTGCCTTGGAATCACACCTTGATATGGCATAAAGCTCAGCTCTTGGAGGTCTTCACACCACGACTAAAACTGCCATCTATTTATAGTTGAGTTTGGGAGGCTAACTTCCCTCAATCACTCTCCAATCAATCAATGATTGATTTGATTATCTACCTACCACAAATCACGAATTTGTGGCTCCTCTTTCCCTTTTTGATCAAGTGGACTCAACAACTTAAGATTCTCTTACTTTTACATTAAGTAAAGTCTTCAAAAGTTACAAGAGGTAGTTCACAAGTGAACTTTACATAGTCTTCATTTTAAGGCTTCTTCTATGACTTTGTGGGACTCAAGCCAATACTTAGGCTTGTCATACAATTGCTCCAACAGCTCCCCCTCAAGCCAAGTATGCTTGAGGTCTTCAATCTTCCAAGATTACCTGCAAACCAATCATAGCCTTGAATTTGCAAAGCTTTGTACCATCCAATGCTTTGGTTAGAATATCTGCACATTGTTGATGAGTGGACACATATGATATTTGAATCTCTTTGCTTAGAACCTTCTCTCGTACATAGTGATAATGAACTTCAATATGTTTAGTCCTTGCATGAAAAATAGGATTAGCAGCCAAATGAATAGAACTCATATTGTCACAAAAAATAGTTGGAGTTCCAAACTCCAATCCAAGATCTTTGAATAATGTCTTCATCCACATAGCTTCCTGAGTAGCTATGGCAAGACCTCTATATTCAGCTTCAGTAGAAGAGAGAGCAACTGTGGGTTGCTTCTTGGATGACCATGAAATAAGCTTTGAAAATGCAAAGGTAAGATAACCTGAAGTGCTCCTTCTATCTTCCTTGGAGCCAGCCCAATCTGCATCAGAAAATAGCTTCAAACCTAAATCAGATACATAAGGATAATAAAGTCCTTCATTTATGGTTCCTTTGAGATACTTGAGAATCCTTTTGGCAGCATCCATATGTGGTTTCCTTGGTGTGTGCATAAATTGACTTAGCACACTCACACTATAACATATGTCTACTCTTGTCAATGTGGCATAGTTGAGACTACCCACTAGACTTTGATATGATGTGATGTCCTCTATGAGTTCACCTTCATGTGAGCTCAATTTGTGATTGACCTCCATTGGAGTACCTGCAATATTACAATCTTGCATCTTAAATTTTGCCAACATGTCCTTAATGTACTTTCTTTGAGTGAGAAACAAACCATGATCTTTGTAGACAACTTCCAAACCTAGGAAGTAGGTAAGTGAACCCAAATCACTTATCTTGAACTCTTCTCTCATCTGATCTTTGATCTTCTTCATACCATCTGCATCATTTCCTGTCAATATAATATCATCTACATATACACATAGGTAGATGATCTCAGAATTACTCCTTTTAATAAAGAGTGAAGGATCTGCCTTGCTTGGTTGAAAGCCTTTGTCCTACAAGAATGAAACAAGCCTGAAATTCCAAGCTCTTGGGGCTTGCTTGAGACCATACAATGCTTTGTTAAGTCTACACACATAATCAGGATAAACTTGATTCTCAAAACCAGGTGGTTGTGCCATATATACCTCTTCTGTTATCCAACCATTCAAGAATGCATTCTTTACATCTAGTTGAAGTATCTTCCAATTCTTGGAAGAGGCAATACTAAGAAAAACCCTAATAGTAGGCATCTTTGCCACAGGAGAGAAAGTCTCCTCATAATCAATTCCTTGAGTTTGTGCAAAGCCTTTTGCTACAAGCATTGCCTTATACCTGTTAATGGAACCATCAAAATTCTTCTTGAGTTTATAGACCTATCTTGAGCCTATTACCTTCATGGATGAAGTCTTGGGCACCAAATCCCAAGTGTTGTTTTCCTCAAGTGCTTCAATCTCTTCCTTCATTGCATGCTTCCATTCTGATTTTGCTTTGGCCTCTTCAAAGGATGATGGCTCCTCTTGGTTTATGTCCTGTGCTATGTAGATAGAATGTTTAGTTACTGATGAGGTGTCAAACCCATACGTTTCTGGTTTTTCCTTTTCCCTCATAGATCCTCTTAGGCCATGATGTGATGATTCTGCCTCATGTCCAAGTTCCTGCAATTTTGCTTTACCTTTAGACTTCCATGCTTTGATCTTTTCCATCTGAGATTCTTCATCATCCTCTGAGGTGTCTTGTTCTTCAATCTTTGGTTGTTCTCTACCAAGCTTTGGAAAATCTTCTTCAAGATCATATGGTAAATTGACCTTCCTGCATGAATCTTCATACCATGAATTGTTCTCATCAAAAACTACATCTCTGCTTACCAAGAATCCTTTGTTGGTAGGGTTGTATAACCTGTAGCCCTTTTGATTGTTGTCATATCCAATAAATACACACCTTTCTGCCTTTGGATCCATCTTGCCTCTAACCTGTGAAGGAACATGAGCAAAAGCAATACATCCAAAAATTTTACAATGATCTAAGCTTGGTCTTCTTCCATTCCAAGCCTCATATGGAGTCATCCCATCAAGGGATTTTGAAGGCAACCTATTAATCAAGTAAGTGGCTATAGAAACAGCCTCAGCCCATAAGTAATTAGGTAAATGCTTTTCATTTAACATAGACCTTGCAGCTTCAACAATTGTCCTATTCCTCCTTTTTGCCACTCCATTTTGCTCAGGAGTGTACCTTGTAGTTACCTCTCTTTTGATTCCTCTTTCTTGAAGAAAAGAATCAAAATCATGGGAGAAGTATTCTCCCCCTCCATCTGACCTTAGCCTTTTTAGTGATTTACATGTTTGAACCTCCACAAGAGCCAAATATCTTTTGAAACATGAAAAAACTTCATCTTTGTGTTTCATAAAGAATAGGATAGTCCATCTGCTGCAATCATCAATAAAGGAGACATAGTACCTTGATCCAGATATTGAAGCTTCCTTGCTAGGTCCCCATACATCTGTATGAACCAACTCCAAGAGATCTTCATGCATATAACCTTTCTCCATGAATGGTAACCTGTGAGACTTTCCAAATTGACATGCACTACACTTATAAATCATATGTTGTTTTGACAAATTAGGGAGTCCAAGTACACTTTGGTCCCTGCAAATTTGCTTTAATGACCTCTCACCAATATGTGCTAACCTTTTGTGCCATACTTCCAATTTTGTGAGTGTCTAAATACCATAATTGAAGAGAGCAATGTTTCTAGTGTCCTGTAACTCAAATGTGAACAATCTACCTGTCTTTTCACCTTTTGCAATTTTTCTGAATCCTTGATTTGGATCTTCAACAAATGCTCCTGCTTTTGTGAACCTGACTTGCAACCCTTTCTCTACTATCTGCCCAACACTTATCAAATTCTTTGTAATGGTAGGGACATAGAGTACCTTACTGAGTAGGTTGATGTTTCCATCAGGTGCTTTGACATTGCTTATTTTCTCCACAAGATGTTTTGTATCATCTCCTGTTTGTACCTCATGTTTATTCCTTGGATCTTCTAAATCTGATAGGAGTGCCACATTTCCTACCACATGATTTGAACAACCTGAATCTATGTAGAAAACATGCTCATCAGATTTACCTTGTGGTATAGCCATGTTCATGATCAATAATGAGTCCTCTTTGTTTGAGTCTTCTGTGTAGTTATTGAAGTCTCTCCTTCCTTTGTAGCCTCCTTGATAGTTTAAATTATTGTAGTTGTTGTAGTTGCCATGATAATTGTTGAACCTTCCTCTTGAGTAGCCATAACTTCCTCTATTGTATCCTCTGCCTCTTTGATTCCTGGAATTCCTAAAGCAATTTCCAGTTGTATGATTACTTAATCCACAAATAGAACATGAGTTGGAGTCTTGGGATCTCCCCTGCCTTGTCTACCTCCTCTTCCTCTACCTCTACCATGTCTTCCTCTACCTGCATAGTTAGCTTGATATGTACCTGCTTCATCATCCACTTTCTTTGCCTTTCCTTTGTTATCTTTGGACTTGCTTTTATCAGTGTATAAAGCTGAAGATTGATTACCTTTAGAGCTTTCTCCATTTTTTATAAGCTTTGCCTCTTGAGTAAGTAGTTGTCCAATGAGTGTATTGAAATCAGGTACATGCATGTCCATGTACAAATCCATAGCTGTGGTGAATGCTTCCCACTTGTCATCTGCCTTCAAGCCATTGATGACCTGCCTTAAAATTTGCTCTTCATCTATTACCTCTCCAATGCTTCCCAACTGATCTGCTATGTCCTTGAGCTTTGTGACAAAATCAGTCACATTTTGTTTGGGAGCCTTCTTGAGAGTTGTGAAATCCAGCCATAGCTGATGCTTCCTAGCTTTGGTACTTGAAGAAAAGAAAGCTTCAAGTGCATCCCACACTTCCTGAGATGTCTTACAACTTCTAATGTGAGGCAACAAAAAATCTGAGATAGAGTTGAGGAGATAAGACCTTGCAAGTGCATCCTTGGAGCACCATGTGCTCAATCTTTCTTGCTCTTCTTGTGTTGGTTGACTTTTGTTCCTGAAACTTGTCATAACTTCATCTCCAGCCACATAACCATATAAACTTCTACCTTGGAGATAAGCTTCCATTCTTAATGACCAAGATGAGTAGTTACCTCTGTCCAATTTGTCAGTTGATGAAGGAAATCCATCTGCCATGTTGTCCAACCTTGCTCTCATACCACTGTGAAGAGATGGATAGGTATGTGCTTGAAGATGAAGAGGTGTTGCAAAATCCTTGATCTACACCAGCCAATTGAACTCCATGATCAAAACAGATAAGTTGGAGTTAGCTCAGAGGTAAAAAACTTGCTAATTTGGTTCATACACATGTCCA
>CM035440.1:103363690-103423690 GCA_020310875.1 Ceratopteris richardii | reverse complement strand
TTGTTGGATTCTTAAATATTGAGTTATGTTCATTTAGCTACTCACTGGTCTCATTACTGTGGAAGCCCGTGAAAATCAGGATGATGTCATCACTTGTTAAACATTATTCTCAGTGTGTGGTTCATTATTTTTTATGAGATTACTCTTGAAAGTTAGCTCTTTAAGTTAACTAGACTTGCCGAAAAGTAATTAAGCTAATTGTTGCTGTGCTCAGAGAATTATGCAAAACACTGGACAAGTGTATGAGCCAAAATAGCAAGTTCTTCACCTCTGAGCTAACTCCAACTTATCTATTTTGATCTATCTTTTTGAGAGTGATCTTGCAAGGTACATAGGGTGTCTAATACATCCATTGGAAAGCTAAAAGGGCCCACCACATACTCCTGGGATTCATTTGGCTGGTGTAGATCAAGGATTTTGCAACACCTCTTCATCTTCAAGCACATACCTATCCATCTCTTCACAGTGGTATCAAAGCAAGGATGGTAGATGGATTTCCTTCATCAATTGACAAATTGGACAGAGGTAACACTCATCTTGGTCATTAAGAATGGAAGCTTATCTCCAAGGTAGAAGTTTATATGGTTATGTGGTTGGAGATGAAGTTATGCCAAGTTTCAAGAACAAAATTCAACCAACACAAGAAAAGCAAGAAAGATTGAGCACATGGTGCTCCAAGGATGCACTTGCAAGGTCTTATTGTCACACTTATGTGTTCCTCGAGTAGCTTTGTGTGAACCTTTTCCCTATACATGGGCACTTTTTACTCTAGTGCTGGCTAGAGGTTTTTTCCCCATGTTACCACATACTTGATACTCTCATATGTGGTGGTACTTTGTACTTAGGGATATTATTCAACTCTTACTTTAGTTCAGTTCATCGATCAATAGAGAGAGCTATTCCAGCCATCGTCTTCTCCGTGTGTCTTGTTGCATTTGTGCTCCTTGTGTGTGCTTCTTGTGTGTCTCTCGCACTTCTACACACACCCAACAATGGTATTAGAGCAGGTTCAGCTGCTTCTCAAGTTTTGATTTTTCGCGTCGCGGCGCGCGCGCACTTTAACAGTGCAAATCGACTTCGGAGCATAGAACTGTGAATTTCAGCAGCCCGGAAACATTTCCAGCAGATGCGCTGGGGTTTTACCCCCATTTCAAAGCCATTCATGCAGTCAGAATCGCCATCAGAGTGACGGTTTGGGAGCTGAAATTTCAGCACTCATTTCAGTTTTCATCGAAGTGAAGATTTTGTCACATTCTCGTTCCTAGTGAAATGGCGGGCAGCAATGACTTGTTTGGCATGCATCAAGCTGAAGATAAGCTTGATGGGACCAACTATCCGATGTGGTCTTACATGATGAACCATGTTCTTGTTGCAAAACAACTTTGGAACATTGTGGCAGATGTAGATCGAAGACCGGCAAGTGCTTCTACTTCACAGTCTACTGTCACAGATGGAGCTTCTTCTTCGAGTATAGTGGTTTCTCCTTCTCCACCTACACAGGAGCAGCTTAGATGGGATGGAAAAGATGCTCAAGCTCATGCTTTGATTGCGCTTTCAGTGAAGCGTCATATAGTTCCACACATTCGGTCATGTTCTACATCAGGATAGGCATGAGACACTCTTACTTCTTTGTATGTCGTGCGTAATGAAGCACGTGTTGCATCCTTGAGGAAGCAACTTGAAGATGTATGTATGGCTGAAAATGAGTCACTGGATGTGTATGTGACACGCATCAAGGATTTTAAAGAGCAATTGGCAAACATAGATGAGATCATTCCGAATGCATCACTCATTTCTACATTGTTGAAAGGATTATCGGAATCTTTTCAAAGCTTTGCTACTACACTTCGTTTGGTTGCAAAAGGAAATCCTAATATGTATGCATTTGATGAGGTTGTGTCTCTTCTTTTGCAAGAAGAGCAATCTAGAGTGAATAGGAGTGGTTTGATTGAGGGAACGCAAGCACTTGCTATCTCACAAAAAGGGAAAAGCAAGTATGGTTCAGCTTTGGGTTCAGCAAAACCAAAGCCTCAAGCTTCCTCTTCCACTCATTCCTCTAATGATGGTGATTTGCAAAAGAAGAAGACATGCAAATATTGCCGGAAGGCTGGTCATACTATTGATGAGTGTAGAAAGCTTTCTAAATGCAATGAAAAGAAGAAGGAATCGGGCATGTCTATTGCTGAAAATTCAGCAAATGCAAAGAATGATGAAGCTAACTTGGCTCAAGATTTTTGGGCATGTGTTGTTACATGTCATTATGATGCTTCTTTACATTCTAAATGTATGGTTGTGAGTGAGGCTGATTCGGATTGGTTCTTTGATAGTGGTGCTTCAAAGCACATAACATCATGCAAAAGATTTTTTGCCTCTTTGAAAGATGCACCTAAAGGAGGACATGTGGTGTGTGCAAACAATGCCGCTTATCCTATCATTGGAGTAGGAGAAATTGAGCTTACGGCTGCAAATGGAGGTGTGATTCTATTGAAAAATGAATTGAATGTGCCCGGTATAAAGAAGAACTTAATTTCAGTTCCATTGATTGCCAAAGCTGGACTTCATGTACACTTTGTTGATGATAAGTTTATGGTTCATGATTTCAGCAATGGCGATCTTATCGTGATGTCCGGTACATTATGTAATGGTTTGTATCGCATGGATACATACAAGAGGGCTGCCTCAAATGCCTTAGTTGATCATACTTCTTCCATGGCTGAAATGGAGCTTTGGCATGCTCGTTTTGGTCATTTAAACTTCAATAGTTTGCTCTACTTGCAAAAGAAGGACATGGTTATTGGCTTTCCTACACTTGAGTCCATTGAAAAGCATGCATGTGAAGGTTGCATTCTTGGAAAAATGCATCGTGCTTCTTTTCCAAAAGATAGTCATACACACACTACAAGTAAATTGCAACTTGTTCATAGTGATGTATGTGGTCCCGTCAAGACTCCATCTTTTGGGAACCATGTATATTTTGTTACCTTCATTGATGATGCTACTCGCCATACATGGGTGTATCCTATGAAAGCAAAGAATGAGGTATTTTCTTGCTTCAAATCATTTTTAGCTATGGCTGAAATTTTTTCTTCACAAAAGCTTTTGACTCTATGCACGGATCGTGGTGGTGAGTACATGTCACATGAGTTTAATGCTTTTCTTCGTGAAAGAGGTATTTCACACCAATGTACAGTGCCATATACACCTCAACAAAATGGTGTTGTCGAGAATAAAAATAGAACTCTACTTGAAATGGCACGATGTATGGTTAAAGGAAAGCATCTTCCTCATAAGTTTTGGATGGAAGCGGTCATGTGTGCAAATTATGTGTTGAATCGCTGCCCTACAAAAGCATTGAGAGTCATCACTCCTTATGAGGCTTGGAATGGTCATAAGCGTATGGTTAGTCATATGCATGTGTTTGGTTGTTTTGCATATGCTCTTGTGCCATCACAACAACATCACAAACTTAATGAAAAGGCAAAGAAATGTATATTTGTTGGTTATAGTGCTAAAAGTAAGGGATATCGGTTGTACCATCCATTGACAAACACAATTATTGTGAGTCGAGATGTTGTATTTGCTGAAAATTCAGTTTTCCCTCTACTTGAATGCAAAAAACTGCCAACAGTTAGCTCACAAGATGTGTTCGATACACTCATGTCTTTGTTCCAAAATGGTGCGCTTGACTCTGGCTATGTAGACCAGCCAACTGAGGTTCAAAGGGCTGAAAAATTCCAGCCAAATAGGGCTGAAAATGCAGAGAATTTCCAGCCAAACATGGTTGAAAAAATTCAGCCAAAAATTGTCAAAACTGTTGGAAATTTCCAGCCACATATGGCTGAACGTTTGCGTCAAAATATGGCTGAAACTGAGCATGAAATTCAGCCCACGCATGATGTACATATTGAAGATGTTTTACATAATGAACACATGTCTATCAAGAGTGCACAATCTATGCCAAAGTGGCTGAGACAAACTTTGCAGGACAACAAATTGAGTGCACCTTTACTTGGTAGAACAAGATCAAGCTCTCACCATGCATCAAGTAATTTTGTGGATTATTCTCTTATTGGTACAGCATGTAATGAAGAGCCACTTTCTTTTGAAGATGCATGTGACGATCCACAATGGACGAGTGTTATGTATCAGAAATGGATTCCATACATAGGAATGGTACTTGGGAGTTATGTCAATTGCCAAAAGGAAAGAATGCCATTGGTACAAAGTGGGTTTACAAGATTAAGAGAAAATCTGGTGGTAGCATTGATCGCTACAAAGCTAGATTGGTTGCCAAAGGATATGCGCAACAATATGGCATTGACTATGAGGAAACTTTTGCACCTACTTCACGGATGACTACCATTCGTACCGTGGTTGCATTGGCTGCCCATCGAGGTTGGAAAGTGCATCAATTGGACATAAAAACAACCTTCTTGAATGGAGATTTGCAAGAAGAGGTCTATGTGAAGCAACCTCCTGGATTTGCTATGAAAGGGAAAGAGCATATGGTTTTTCGCTTGCATAAAGCCTTGTATGGTCTCAAGCAAGCTCCACGTGCATGGTATGACAAAATACATAAGCACTTGATTGCTCTTGGCTTCACATGTAGTCCGATTGAAAGCACACTCTATGTACGCAAAAATGGGGCTGCTCTTATAGTTCTTGTTCTTTATGTCGATGACATACTCTTGACTGGGTCATGTGATGCAAAACTTGACATTCTTATGGCTGATTTGCAGCATACTTTTGATGTCACTTATCTTGGTCTTTTGAGCTACTATCTTGGCATCCAGTTTGTATCCGTTGAGGGGGGAATTGTTATGCATCAAGCAAAGTATGTTGAAAAACTACTTCAGCGTTTTGACTTTGAGGATTGCAAGCCAGTTTCCACACCAGTTGAAACAGGGTTCAAGTTCTCTGTTGAGGATTCCAGTGATGCATTTGACACTTCTCTTTATCAACAAGTTGTGGGATGTCTTATATATGCATGCAACACAAGGCCAGATATACAGTATGCAGTTTCCCAGTGGAGTAGGTTCATGCATAGCCCTGGCACTAAGCATTGGCAAGCGGTGAAATGTGTGTTTAGATATCTCCGAGGCACTTTGAGCTTAGGTCTCTTTTATGGCAGAGATGTTCAGCCATGCTTGCATGCTTTTACAGATAGTGATTGGGCTGGTTGTTATGATACTCACGTGTCCACTGGTGGTAATTGCTTTTTCCTTGGAGACTCATGCATATCTTGGTTGAGTAAGAAGCAACCTACAGTGGCAACATCGAGTTGTGAAGCTGAGTACAGGTGTAGCTCAGTGATGAGTAGCACCTCCTTTAATGTCAATCCGGGAAGACGTGAGGATGGTATGAAGACCACGAGCAAGTGGAAGCACAAGTGCGTGAGTGAGAAGCACACAGGCATGCACACACATACACACACACGCGCACACACAGCAAGAACAAAGAGAGTAAGACAATGGAATCACTTCTATTGCAAGAAAGTTCTCATACAAGCTCAAACTACATCAAGCTAGCCCCAAAAATGAGCTCTCTAGCTCTATTTATAGTTTTTGACTAGCTTTGGCCCTGTCCAGACCTAGTGTCCGGCCTAGTTAAAAAATTAGGTTCCAGGGCTTATTTGAGGGCTCAAACGAGATCTAAAAATTATGAAAATTGGCAGGCAACTACTTCTAAGGCTCCCCAAGCTCGAGGACTCCTCGGCTTGTACAAAATGGAGCTACAAAAAGGTGAAATGATATTTACAAGGGTTTTTAGTGATGAGAATCACTTAAAAATGATGTAAGGGTTTTGAAAAAAAATGAAGGGTTGCCTTAGTGTTAGATCTGCATGTGTGTCCGTACTTGCTTCTTCCCGTCTACTGTCAACACTCTCCCCCCCCTAGGGTCTGTCGCCTCTGACAGACCTCTTTTCCACAGTTTGATCAATGTATTTCTGCAGGAGGTCGGTTGCCAATTCTTGTTCTTTGATTCTTAAACCTCTGATCAGGTCTCGTTGCAAAGCCTCCCAATCAACTGTACCAGGCATGTCAGGTTGTGGCATCGTGTAAAGCTTGGAATGCATTGTTTGCTCGCATGCGAAGAGATGGAGTAAATGCGTAGGCCGTGGCGCGAATACCTCTGAATGTGCTTCCCAAAACCCTGTGGTGAACATATCGTCGAATGTTTGCTTGTAGCTGGCAGGGAGATATCTTATGCATGCATGCCATGCGTAAGCCACTCGTATGCTCGGGGTTGTGCTCATATCATATAGCAGGTCGTAGTTACCATTAATAAACCCGGGAATAGGAGGTTGAATACGGCATACATTGCGAAAAGTTTTGAGTACGACCTGCATCATATCGAAGATCTTGAGCATCATCTGGGCAGCGACATCTGGCATGGGGTGGAGACGTGGTATCCAATGTCTGATGGTTGCAATCATGTATGACACTGTGGGAGTACCGGTTGGGGGGGCGATGGCGGGGTAATTGAGCCATTCTTTACAGTTCGCGTTATTCTGAACCTTGATTGCAAAAGCTTTCCATGATCTTCGTATTTGCACTGGCCCAAAACACGGATTGTACTTCAAATGCATGGGGGCGTGATCCCATGTTCGAAGCATTTCTGGGTAAGTTTCGAGTAACTTCTGCCTCCAAGTTGGTTGGAATATGGCCCCTTTTCGTGCCGCTTCTGGTATATCTTCTGGTTCGAACTGTGTGGCAAATGTTGGGCACTTGTTGGTGACTCTTTTGATTTCTGCGTTGTAGTCGGCCAATAATACAAAATAGGGCTTGTATTGTAATTCTGAGCTAGTGATAAGGCGTCTAGAGGCAATGTGCCTGAAGTACTCTGAGTGAAGGATGGTGTCCTCAATGGCCTTCATTGCCAGCATCTGAGTGGATATCCGTTCCTGATGAGTGTTCCCCATTTCCTCTACCTGTTTCATCCATGCTGATGGGGGTTCCTCATAGGTATCTTGACCTTCTTCTGTGACGCGTCCTCCTGGGAATGGTTGAGGCTCGTAGGTGTCGTCGAATGCTTCCTCCACTGGAATAATAACTGCTTCTTCTTCTAACGGTTGCTCTGGTGGGGAAGGAGGTCGCTCGTACTGCATCAACTTCAATTTTAATTCTGCAATCTGTTGCCGTAACTCCAGTACGTCATTAGTCGTTGAATGTTCAGGTTCAGGTGAAGTAGCAGCGTCGGTCATCTCTTTAGGTTCCCGTTGGTGTGGTGTAGACTCTTGGGGTCTCTGTAGGTCCTTCAGCTGGTCGACAAGCTGATCATGTGCTTCTAAAAGATTGGCATAAGTTTCCAAGATCTGTTGTATGCTTTCTGAGGGAACAGCTTGAAATTTAGCCGGGTCTATGGGTGCTCCCGGGGTGTTCTCCATGGCAGCCTCGAGGTTCTCTTGGTTTTGTTGTTGAAGCCGTCTGTTCTCTTCTTGAGCTGCCGCCAGATGTCGTCGTAGCAAGGCCATGTTTCGTTGAAGCCTTGCATTGCGGCCCATTTGATCTCGCAGCTGTTCCTCCATGGCTTTGCTCTCTTCCATATGCCTCGCTTCGAGTTGCGCATTTGCATGTTCGAGGGCGAATATTTTGCTTTGTGACTCCGTATGACTGGACTCCAAAGCATTGACACGCTCTTGGAGTGTTGCTGAGAGGGTGCAAAGCTCCTTGTTATTTTCTTCTAATAATTTATATTCCTGCTTAAGCTGAGTGGCAGCTTCGAGCATGGTGTCGAGTGCAAGACTAAATGAGGTGGATGCAGGGGTAAGGGTGGGAGATGCAGGGGGTTGGGAAGTGGGAATGGGAAAAGCGGATGTCGTGCCTACCATGTGTGGAAGTGGTGATGTGAGTGTAATAACCTGTGATGGTGTTGTGAGAACAGTGGTGGTGGGTGATCCCGCGGAGGGTGAGATGTCCATGGGGTCGGACATGAGAGAGTGTGAGTCGTGAAATGTGAACACCGGGATGGTGGGTGGTGTGATAGTGGTGGCCGTGAATGTGGGGGAGTGGATTTGGGGAAGGGACTTTTTATTATGTTTATCAACCTGTTGAAGAATGTTTACAAGTTGGGTCCAAAAGGAGGGTTGGGTGATTTGTGTGGTGCCCGAGGCAGTTACAAGGGACGGGGTAGGTAGAGTTTGGGAGGGAGGAAACGGAGCGGTGGAGGGTAAAGGAAGGGAAAAAGTCTGACTAGTGACAGATGGTTGTCCAAAGGCAGGGAGGAAGGAAGGGTGACCTAGCTGGGGTTCAAAAATTTGGGTGACAGAGATGGATGAGGGTAAAGGAAGGAAAGTGGAAACGGGGGTGTGTACAATGGTCTCACTATAGGAGGATATTGGTTGTGTAGAAAGACGCGTGGAGAGAGGTTCTGAGGGTGGGATAGGAGATGATGGGGGGGATGGTGCATGCGTAATTTCCTCCGGTTCATCATTGGGCCTAGGGCTAATCATGTGAACATCTTCTGACGTGGACGTAGCTAACGCGGTAGATACCTCCATCTGAATCATCTTTCCTTGTCGAGGCCGGGTATCAATCCTTCTTTGATCATAAGTGGGGTTCTCTCGATAGACCAAGGTTCTCATTGCTTCCCCGATACCACAGGTGTCCGCCAAAAGATTTAGCGATTCTACAAAATGGGGATCGATATTCTCCGACTGCAGCATCTGGTTTACTAGGGCCCTATTTGCTTCTTCTGACATTTTATGGCGTCGTTGCACCTGCTTGATTGTTCGGTATAGTCGTTTGAGCTGTGCCGTATATGCAGGGGCTTCGTCTTCGCTCTCTTCTGGGTCATCTCTTGGTGCCTTCTCCTGAGCTTGTGTGCTTAGTCTTTGAGGAAGTTGTGCCACTCCTGTCTCCTGTACACTGCTTGTCTCGCCTCGTGCATGTTCTCTTTGGGCTGATGTCCCCGGATCGACATTGTCAGGGCAACCTTCACTATCTGATAGATGGGCCGTCTGCAGGAATGTTTCAAAATCAAAGTTTGGGTCCTCGGTGAAGGTGGCCATAACTGCAAACTCTGCATCGGTAGGGAGTGGAGGGGCAGAAGGAGTGGGTTGTACCACCTCTCTTGGTTGAGATTCTTGGAGATGGATCGTGAAAGGTGCCACTTGGGTTTCCTCTCTAGTGGAGACTTCGGCGGTGGCTTCTGGAGGGATCAGGACCTGTGCAAGGGATCCACGCATTCTTTTTGCCGGTTGATTCCCTGACTTTCGCCCTTTGAACAGCTCCAGGTGTGCATACTTTAGGGCTCGGGCAACTCGCACATCATATGCGAGACATCTGTAGATGATTCTTGTCAGCGCACAACAACCATGTAAAGTGGGCTTCCTCGCCCCCCGCTTGCCAGCCTCATATACTTGATCTAAGATCCATACCGGCATCTTAATGGGCAAGCTTCCGGTCTCTGCTAAATACAACCCGTACCATATCTTCTTGTGAGGCTGAGTGAAACGGTCCTGAGCGGGAAATGCGAAGTGCTGGAGGCACATCCGCAGAGGTATGGCAATGTTGGGGGTGAGGGCGCACATTTCTTTGAGCTTCTTGACTCTATTGCTTTTCATTGATTCTGGTATCAAGGGGTCGCGATCTGAAGGCACATGAGTGCCATACATTTGAAGGGCTTCCCTGATTAACGTTACATTTAATTCAAACTTCCTCATCTCCTCCAGATTGGATAAGGAGGGCACCCAGAATGTGCCTGAATGATCTTTATCCCCGGTAGGTTTCAGCGTAGCGATCAAGTAGTAGCACCTGAGGAAGTCGGGTTTAGGTAGAGCTGCACTGAAGTAAGCTTGTAGTCCTGCCTTTTGCCAGATATCTTGAAGTGGAGTTGCATTTTGTAAGGTCTCAAATTCTCTTGAAAAGAATTGGAAGGTCCACCAAACCCCTCCACACTCCATCTTGGACTCCCAGATGTGATCTGCGTCTCCCAAATCCCCTGGCATTTCATTGAACCAATGGGAGTGCCCTTTTACTCTTTCGGTTAGTCCACTGGGTGGATCTGGAATAGGAATCCTTCGCACATTCAAGAATTCTTCAGGCCGAGTCAAGCCATTTGAAGTTTCATCCTCGTTGGTCTTAAGGTGGGTTTGCCCCATCGCTTCCACAAGGAAGTGGTCGCAATAGCAACACCAGCACCCGAATCCACAATTGCTTTGGTTGTGTAACCTTGATAGGTGATCGGAAGATAAGTGTTACCTTCTTCACCTTCGCTCATGTCTCCTATCTTGTCGAGAGGTATCTCTGGTACTTTTTTCTTAGAGCCTACTTTTGGTGTATTGGATTCAAGTTCTGGAACCTGATCCTTCACATGATTCCAGAGCTCCGGTTTTGCCTTGAGCAGCTCCTCTACAGTGAGATGACATTGAACCTTAGTGTTCTTCACAACATCAGTGTTTCTTGGAATCACTGAGTCTTCATTTCTTACCAATATTGTGGGGGCTCTGATCTGGAGAGATTCAGATTCCCATGGGCCTGTGAAATGAGGCAACTCCTGTAAAGAATTAGATTCAAAATCTAATCTCTCATCCTCTTGTTGCTCTGTTTGATCTCCATAGATAGACGGGATGTCTTGGGGAAATTGATCATGAAGATCATCAATCTCAGGAATAGGAGGGGAATTACCCTTCTCCTTGGCCCATTTCTCTTCTTGTATTTCCCGCAAGAACTCTTGAGAGTACTGTTGAATTGAAGGAGGTATTCCAGCATCCGTGGAATTAGGAACATAAGCTCCCTTTGGTGGTGAGCTTCCTCTTTCAACAACTGGTTGAGCCTGTGGAGGTAAAGAAACTTGTGATTTGTTTACCAACTGCTCTAATCTTTCTAGTAAGCCTTGGAAATGCAAATCCGGCTTGACAGAGTTTGTCTGATTGAACTTTTGACTAGTCTCAAGTATAGCTTGAGCTTGTTCTACCATTTTCATGCACATTTTCATCCGTTCAATCTCTAAATCTGCTCTAGGGTAACTCTTGTCTAGGTTTGCAGCTGTTGGCCCTTCTTGAAGTCGAGCCTGGTAGGCCTTGAACATCATGTCCAAGCCTTCAGGAGTGGGGTCAGCTAATACTGATCCTACTCGGGGTGGTGGGTGGGTTACGAGGGGTGTATTAGAGGGTGGAGAAATGGAGGGTGATGGGGATGGTAGTGGTGGAAGTGTGTGGGAGTGCGGTTGAGATGTGATCTCTGTGATTTTTGCCTTGGTTTCTCTCACGCTTTCTTCAAGTTCGTTTATCTTTTTTGCCCATTGCCTCTTCATTCTTTCACGACTATCCTTCCAGGCGCTAGTTCTCTTTTTGGGTATGCTCTCTGTTTCACTCACCTCGGGGCTCTTTTCGGGACCAACACCTTGGTGTTGTTGAAGTGCCTGGGCTCTTGTGATCACCTGCACAGGTGCAGTGGAAGTCACACTCCCTGTGGAGTCTACAACTAACCCAACAACATTGATAGGAGTGATTTTAGGCATGTTATTAGGGTTCTTCGAGCAATCTCGTAGGAGATGCTCTTTCCCACAATCTTGACAGAAGCCCTGAATGGTTACTGGTTGAGGCTGTGTAGGGGTAGGCAGTGGACAATCACGTATAAGGTGATCTCCCTGACATCTGAAGCATGGTCCTCTAGGAAATGGAGGTCGTACCTGTCTAGGTTGAGGTCTAGGGTTGGGGTTTGTGTACATAACATTAGAATACTCAGGTTCCCCACTATTTTCACTTGGGTCCTCATAATAGTATGACTCGTTATGCTCGGGTGACTGCATGTAGTAAGCATGTGGGCTATCAATATGTGTGGAGTCAAAACTATGGTCACTTGGATCACTGTCTGATAGCAATGGGGTGACTGGAACTATGGCTCTATTCGGATTTTCTTCAGTAGATGCATATTTCACTGGGATCACATTGGTTGGAGCAAGGGGTTGCTGCACTAGGACTGGTTGAGGTCTCTGCTGCCCTTGATAAGGTGGCTGATAAGTTTGTTGTGGTCTGTTGTATTGTGGTGATGGGGACTGATTCTGGTACCTACCATGTTGTGGATATGGCTGAGGATAATTTTGCCTAACAGTTTGTTTGTTATATGGGCAGTCTTGTGCCGTGTGATTGGTGTACCTGCGCTCTATGGTGCAGTACTGGCTACTAGGATTCACCTGAGGTTGGGCCATAATGGGGCATACACTTGCCATATGTTCACCGCCACAATTGTAACACCGCTTAACTGGGGCAAATCTTGGAATTTGCTTGCTAAAGACACCTAGTTTTTGGGCTACCTTCTCTGCAAGTTCCTCGATGGATGTGGATTGACCAGATGCCATGTTACTAGAGCTATCAGAATCCTTATAGATTTTTGATAGTTCTAATTCCTCACCTAGATTGTCCTCAATGTCTATGCACATGCGCACGCACTCCTCTATCGTTCTAGGGTCCTTCAGGTACACATATGACCTGAGCTTAGTGCTCAACAATCCGTCTAGGAACAAGGCCACTTGTTTGGCTGGTGTGGGTAACTCCGGCATAGGGCATCTCTCCAGGTACTGTCTAAATCTTCTTCCAGCTAGTCTGTCCGTCTCTTGAGGTGTTTGTTTGAAGCTATGAATTAGTGAGGAGGTGTTATGCCTGATTCCACTCTTAGAAAACTCAACAATAAATGCCTCTAAGAGTTGGTCTATGTTTCTGAAATGCCTCTCATTCAGTGGTTGGAACCACGTAAGGGCAGTGTTCCTAAGGGTTAGACCGAAAGCATTATATTGTGTGAATAGGTCCTCCACCTGTTCAGCTTTCAACACTTGTCGAAATTCTGCCACATGGTCATAAGGGTCTCCCGTGCCATCGAAATAATTCTTCATGGACTTCACCAGTTGAGTTGGTCGCAGGGTCCTAGTGTGTTCTCTCGGCCTTGGCAAAGGAAAATCATCAATGTCCCTGTGATTCCATGGGGTTCTATGTCTCTCAGGTTCCACTCTATTCCTTTCTGTTCCCGTTCTTTCTCTTCCCGGGGAGTTGGCGAAACTTACCTCAGGTTTGTCTCTACTTCTATCTCTCTGAGCCCCATGAGCTTGGGAGGTCCCAGCTCCTTGGTGACCAAAGGACACAGTAGACCTTGGTTGGGGAAAAACAAATTCTCCCTTCCATGTGTAGGCATGTCTGCCAAGCTCAGTGACCACGAAGATTCTCTCTGATGCATTGTCTAGGTAGGTTACTTGACCTGGGCTATCAGGGTCTTTAAACTCATAGATTGTGAGGGCACTCACTTCCTGAGATTGAGGAGATTTCTATCTCCAAAAAACCTCATCGGTTTCTCGGTTTAAAAGCAGATCTATGCTTTTATTATCCTGTGGAATCCACTCTGGAGTCATGATTCTGGTCAAGACAGATTTACCACGGGGAGTTCTTGGCTCTCTCTCTAAGTTCCCTTGCTCTATATCACCCATGTCGGTCTCCGCAATCACATTTCCAAACTCATCAGTTCTATCAGGGAGAGTGGTGACTACATATATAGTCCCCTCTTTATCTAGGTATGCTCCATTCTCAAACTTGACTACCGGGTGGGCTAATCCATGGGGTTGATCGGGGTTCTTAATCTAGACCACCGATCTTCTCAGTCCATCTTCGTAGATGCGAGCACCTAGACAATTCGTCCTCATGTATTCCAGCTGAGTCTTGTAAGGTCCCTCTGGCTTTTCTAGATAAGCCAGCCCTGAACTACCTACCGGTCTCTCCATGTGATAGGACATCTCAGAATCACTTGTTTCTGATCTGGGAATGTATGGATAATCACTCAACTGCTGGGCCCAAGACCTGGCAGTGTGATTGACACTAGCTTCAAAAGATCTGAGGCTCTGTCTGTCTCGGCCTAAGTGTCTGCCTGATCTAAGGTTCATAAGCCTGATTTATTTATCCCCTGGAACCCAAGCACACTCTCGTTGCAGGTTGATTTTGCACCAATCACTTTGTTCTTTTTAGTTGAATATTATGTTTATGGTCTTGTCTGAAATCGCGTCGTCAGGAGTACTTAAGTGAATTTCCGCACTTGATAAGTGATCGACTCCAGTTTACCTTTTGTCCTTTAGGGTTTTCGCACTTAAGACCTATTTACTTCTTGCACTTGGTTGCTTAATACTCTTGGACTTGATTCGTGCCTAACGTTGCCCTAATTAATTACCACACCTATGTCGCACTTAGCCTAGGCTAAGAATTGACAAAGGAGGGTTGAGAGATCTCCCAACCTCAATTAGCTGGTTGACCAGACTGCTACACAAGCCCAGGAAGCCTTCTCCCAAGCTTGGTACTCACCCTTGCTAGCTTGCTTTGGATTGCCTTGAGCGCACACAAAGTTCCTGCAAAAGCTCACCAGTTAGTATAGCTCTATTACCACAAGTAATTGAAAGACACACATCAATATTTTCAGTCCCCCTGGAGTAACTCACTGTACCCCCTGAATCTGAGAACCACTTAGTTCCACCTAAAGGTCAACTTAAAAATGCATGTTCTAAAACTCCGCGTATGATTCTTACAAAAACCAGTCGAGGTCCACGTAGGATTCTCAACGAGCTTTCCAACGAGACCAAAATCTCATCAATCGGAGTTCGTATGGTCAAGTTATGACCATTCAGGCACTATAGGGTCAAAACAGGCTCTCAGGGTTCAGGAGATCCCTCTCTGGTTTCTAGGTCTTTTGCCCACTTCCAAGGTTCTAAAGTTATACCAAGGTGCCTAAAATTAAGCTCAACTACCCTTCCAATCACCAAAAAAAATTAACCCTAAATTTTCATGCGTTAAAAGCCGTGTATCGCGATAGGTCGGGTCGAGGTTTCGCGATAGGTCGAAGTGTCGCGATAGCTCGTGAGGTGTCGCGATAGCTCGTGAAGTGTCGCGATAGCTCGTGAAGTGTCGCGATAGGTCGGGGTGTCGCGATAGCTCGTGAGGTGTCGCGATAGGTCGGGGTGTCGCGATAGCTCGTGAAGTGTCGCGATAGGTCGGGGTGTCGCGATAGGTCGGGGTGTCGCGATAGCTCGTGAAGTGTCGCGATAGCTCGTGAAGTGTCGCGATAGCTCGTGAAGTGTCGCGATAGGTCGGGGTGTCGCGATAGCTCGTGAGGTGTCGCGATAGGTCGAAGTGTCGCGATAGGTCGGGGTGTCGCGATAGCTCGTGAGGTGTCGCGATAGGTCGGGGTATCGCGATAGCTCGTGAAGTGTCGCGATAGGTCGGGGTGTCGCGATAGCTCGTGAGGTGTCGCGATACCTCGAGGTGTCGCGATAGCTCGGGATATGGTGAATTTTTCTGTTCTATCTAGTGATCCTGGGAGCTCTAGGCCTGCGCAGTGTCGTGGTGCACTCAGAATCGTGATTGGGTGAAATTTTCGGAGTGTCGCGATAGCTCGAGCTCAACGCCTCGGGGACTGTGCAGACAATTTCTGTACCTGCTGAGCTTGCTGGAGATGATGATGGAGCTGCCACCTGCAAGAAACATGCAAAAAACACACAAAGACAAGCACGCACAATCGCTCTCTCTCAAACTCGCACACAACAAATGAGGGAATGATAGGGAAGAGGGGATATGTAGTGGAGAAGGAGGTGGAGGTGGAAATGGAGAATGAGGTGAAGATGAAGATGGAGATGGAAAAAAAATCAGAAATTTACCTACTACTTACCATTCCAACGCGTCCTCTCTACGTCTTACCATCACACGCTCGTCCTCAAAGCTCGATCCCCGGCAACGGCGCCAAAATTTGGTGTAGCTCAGTGATGAGTAGCACCTCCTTTAATGTCAATCCGGGAAGACGTGAGGATGGTATGAAGACCACGAGCAAGTGGAAGCACAAGTGCGTGAGTGAGAAGCACACAGGCATGCACACACATACACACACACGCGCACACACAGCAAGAACAAAGAGAGTAAGACAATGGAATCACTTCTATTGCAAGAAAGTTCTCATACAAGCTCAAACTACATCAAGCTAGCCCCAAAAATGAGCTCTCTAGCTCTATTTATAGTTTTTGACTAGCTTTGGCCCTGTCCAGACCTAGTGTCCGGCCTAGTTAAAAATTAGGTTCCAGGGCTTATTTGAGGGCTCAAACGAGATCTAAAAATTATGAAAATTGGCAGGCAACTACTTCTAAGGCTCCCCAAGCTCGAGGACTCCTCGGCTTGTACAAAATGGAGCTACAAAAAGGTGAAATGATATTTACAAGGGTTTTTAGTGATGAGAATCATTTAAAAATGATGTAAGGGTTTTGAAAAAAAATGAAGGGTTGCCTTAGTGCTAGATCTGCATGTGTGTCCGTACTTGCTTCTTCCCGTCTACTGTCAACAACAGGGCAGTTTTCACAGCGACAGTGGAGTGTGTATGGTTGAGACGCCTTTTGATGGATCTTTGCATGGAGATTGATGCTGCTACGCATATTCTCACAGATAGTCAGAGTGCTTTGGTTGTTGCACGAAACCCAGTGTTTCATGCACGGACCAAACATATTGAGGTGCATTATCACTATGTGTGAGAGCACCTTCATGCAAGAGATATTGATTTGGTATATGTGCCTAAACAAGATAATGTGGCAGACATATTCACCAAAGCTCTTCCACGGGAAAAGTTTGAAGCTTTTCGCAAAGCTTTAGGCTTGTTACCTTGTGGGGGCTGATCTGTCACTCCCTGTATGTGTTCACATCATTCGCTTCAGGGGGGTTTGTTACACTTATGTGTTCCTCGAGTAGCTTTGATGTGAACCTTTTCCCTATACATGGGCACTTTTTACTCTAGTGCTGGCTAGAGGTTTTTTCCCCATGTTACCACATACTTGATACTCTCATATGTGGTGGTACTTTGTACTTAGGGATATTATTAAGCTCTTACTTCAGTTCAGTTCATCGATCAATAGAGAGAGCTATTCCAGCCATCGTCTTCTCCGTGTGTCTTGCTGCGTTTGTGCTCCTTGTGTGTGCTTCTTGTGTGTCTCTCGCACTTCTACACACACCCAACACTTATCTCCTCAACTCTATCTCCGATTTTTTGTTGCCTCACATTAGAAGTTGTAAGACATCTCAGGAAGTGTGGGATGCACTTGAAGCTTCCTTCTCTTCAAGTACTAAAGCTACGAAGCATCAACTATGGATGGATTTCACACCTCTCAAGAAGGCTCCCAAACAAAATGTGACTGATTTTGTCACAAAGTTCAAGGACATAGCAGATCAGTTGGGAAGCATTGGAGAGGTAATAGACAAAGAGCAAATTGTAAGGCAGGTCATCAATGGATTGAAAGTAGATGACAAGTGGGAAGCATTCACCACAACTATGGATTTGTACATGGATATGCATGTACTTGATTTCAATACACTCATTGGACAATTACTCACTCAAGAGGCAAAGATTATCAAAAATGGAGAAAGCTCTAAAGGTAATCAATCTTCAGCTTTATACACTGATAAAAGCAAGTCCAAAGATAACAAAGGAAAGGCAAAGAAAGTGGATGATGAAGCAGGTACATATCAAGTTAACTATGCAGGTAGAGGAAGACATGGAAGAGGTAGAGGAAGAGGAGGTAGACAAGGCAATGGGAGATCCCAAGACTCCAACCCATGTTCTATTTGTGGACTAACTAATCATAAAACTGAAAATTTCTTTAGGAATTCCAAGAATCAAAGAGGAAGAGGATACAATAGAGGAAGTTATGGCTACTCAAGAGGAAGGTTCAACTGTTGGTGCGATTCACAAGCCTAGACATTTGGCTTATAGTTTATACACATATGAAGATGCATAGAAATCAATGCTAGTGGTTAATTACCATTTTATCCTTTTGTAAAAGTCACATTTGACTTGGAATCTTTGAAAACACCTACCAAGAAGAACTCGTGGAAAAATTAGGAGTTGATTGATGGAATATCTCCTATAATGGAGGATCACTTTTTAGAGAGAGCCAACAATTTGAATTCAAATTCAAATTGGTAGTGAACATCTATATAAACTTCCAAGAAAAGTCGCAGTAGAGTTTGTCACTTTCCGAGCTCCTCATTCTCATATCTGAGTGTGTGTGAGGCATACACTATAGCCCACACCCTTCTCTACCATTAGGCAATGATCATCATGTAAGACAAAAGTTACGCAATATAACACAGGAGCAATAGCAGAGAAGATAACAAATATAGGAGAATTTCAATAATTTTCTACTAGCACCAAGTACAAAGATGATGGCGTTGTCCACCCGTGCGCTCTCAAGGTAGAGCTTAAATGGTGATCTAGACAACTCTAGAACGGGAGATACAAGGTAGAGGTATGTTGGCTCAACTCAGTGTCTCAGGTAGTGCAGAAGTCATGTATATATAGGATCATGGGTGGCATGCCATGGACGGCTATACATGGGCGGTAGAGCGTGGGCGGCCACCGCCCGCGTAATTGCCATACACGGCTTAGACTGGTTGAACCGACCTAACAAATATAAATGATTTCTGACTCCGACAGGGAATATTCCATGGAATATTCCCTTGACCGTGGCGCCGGCGGCGCTGCCCCCGGACCCCCACCAGGGGGCCCGCTGGCCCCTTGGGACCCCCCAGCCAGGGGGCCCGCTGGCCCCCTTGGACCCCCCAGCCGGGGCTGCTCACCGCTGCCCAGGACCCCACAATTGGGGACCCTGGTAACTCCCTTTCCTTAGAATACCTTACATGGTCCAATATGACCTTCATCCAACATGCAAGTTGGGATTCCCATCAATTGGGTAATGCATGCTTGGCTTCTCCTCATAAAGGGGGCCTTACAAAATGTGCATACAATCATGAGGGGTAGACATTGATCATATACTAACACATCATGCCTATGGCATTGTACAACATTGTTCATTAATACATTACAACTACATTGTTTATTTCTGAGTTCTCTGTCATAGTCTCTGTAAATCATTCAACTTGTGGAGATCATATCCACTCATTTTTCCACCAAATTCAAAGATCTATAACTTCTTGGAACCAGCTCAGAGTCTTCTACATGCTGTCAAAATTTTAAGGATTTCTATTCAGCCATTTCAGAGAAAAGTCCATCGAGCTGATCAGTGGTTGAAGTCTGTAACAGACCTAAAATATTGGGGGTAAAGGTTTACTTGCTAAATTAATTTCTATGAGCATAGTTAATCTTTTTAAGTGACTTCACTTGAAATTATTATCTTGCTAAGCTAATTAGATACCCTTAAAAGGAATTTTCCCAATTCCTACTGTGCTGGGCATACTGAGCAAAAGAAGCAGCAGGTGTATTGTCAAAAATAGAAGGTTTTCTTGAAGACTTGAAGTTCAAAGTTGTCTGTTTTGATTCAATTTTTTCATACATCATTTCCAAAGTACATAGGCCATTTTATGGTGTCATTGGAAAGCTAAGAAGGTCCACTTATCAAATCTGAAGCATCAAAGGGCTGGTACAAAGCAAGATTTGGAAGTACTTACTTATCTTCCTAAAGTATTCATCCATCTTCCCAACAGTGGTATCAGAGCCAAGTTAAGGTAAAATGGGAGATGGTTTTCCTTCATTTATTGATAAATTGGACAGGAACAACTATCAGGCATGGTCTCTAAGGATGAAGACATACCTACAAGGAAGGAGTCTTTATGGATACATCTCAGGAGATGAGGAATTGCCCTCATTCAAAACAAGAGGACTACCAACAAAGGACGAACATGAGGAGCTCAACACATGGTGTGCCAAGGATGCATTAGCAAGGTCTTACTTACTCAACTCCATCTCTGATTTTCTTTTGCCACATATTAGAAATTGTAAGACATCCCAAGAGACTTGGGAAACCTTGTCATCCTATTTCTCTTCTAACACAAGGGCCAAAAAAAACCAATGGTGGATTGAATTCACCACACTAAGGAAGCAACCTAAGCAGGCTATTTCAGAGTATGTGACTAAGATTAAAGATGTAGCAGATTAGTTAGCAAGCATAGGAGAAGAGATTGAAGAAGAGCAGATAGTAAGGCAAGTGATCAATGAGATTAAAGTTGATGACAAATGGGAAAGCTTCACCACTGCCATGGACCTATACATGGACATGCAAATTCCAGATCTTACCACTCTCATGGGGCAATTGTTCACTCATGAAGCCAAGCTCAACGAGAATGGAGACTCATCCAAAGGTAATAGCTCTTCTACCCTATACATTGATAAAAGTAAGTCTAAAGATAAAGGCAAGAACAAGAAAGGAGAGGATGAAGGCACTACCTCCCAGGCCAACTATGCACGGAGAGGTAGATCATCAAGAGGAAGGGGCAGAGGAGGTAAGCAAGGTAGGGGGAGACCTTATAACTCCTCACCATGCAACATTTGTGGTTTATCAAATCATACTACAGATGAGTGTTTCAGGAATTACAAGAATCAGAGAGGAAGAGGATATCAAAGAGGTGGATACTCACAATCAAGAGGCAGATTCAACCATCATCAAGGATACAACAACAACTACAATAACAAATACAACAACAACTATAATGGCAATTACCAAGGAGGATTCAAATCCAAAAAGGACTGCAACAACTATACAGAAGAGCAAGATGATTCTCTTTTGATCATGAACATAACTTCAAAACCAGGTACAAATGATGACCATCTCTTCTACATTGACTCAAGATGCTCAAATCATGTGGCTGGCAATGTAGCTCTACTCTCTGGCCTTGAATAACCAAGAGGTAAGCATCAAGTACAAAGAGGTGATGATACAAAGCACTCAGTAGTTAAAGTTGGAAATGTTAAGACTTGTGATGGAAATCAAAACTTGTTGAGTAGGGTACTATATGTACCAACCATTACAAAAAACTTGATGAGTGTTGGATAGATTGTGGAAAAAGGTTTGCAGGTCAGGTTCAACCAATTTGGAGCATTTGTGGAGGATCCCAAGCATGGGTTCAAGAGAATAGCTAAAGGAGAAAAACCAGGTAGACTTTTCACTTTTGAGCTAGAGGATACAAAGAATATTGCACTCTACAATTATAAAGATCAAACACTTTCAGAACTTGAGATTTGGCATAAGAGATTAGGGCATGTAGGAGAAAGAACCTTGAAACAAATATGCAGAGATCAATGTGTGCTTGGGATACCTAATGTATCCAAGCAACACATGATCTACAAGTGTGGTGCTTGTCAGTTTGGAATGTCTCACAGGTTACCATTCTCAAGGAAAGGCTACATGCATGAGGACTACCTAGAACTTGTCCATACAAATGTATGGGGACCAAGCAAAGACCCCTCAATCTCAGGATCAAGGTACTATGTATCTTTTATTGATGATTATAGCAGGTGGATTGTATTGTACTTTATGAAGCACAAAGATGAAGTGTTCAATTGTTTTAAAAAATATCTTGCACTTGTTGAGAATCATATAGGAAGAAATCTAAAGAGGCTAAGGTCAGATGGAGGAGGTGAGTACTTCTCCAATGAGTTTGAAGTATTCTTGCAAGACAGAGGAATCAAGAGAGAAATCACCACAAGGTATACTCCTGAACAGAATGGGGTAGCTGAGAGAAGAAATAGATTGATTGTTGAAACAGCTAGGTCAATGTTGAATGAAAAGAAATTACCTAACTACTTATGGGAAGAGAGTGTATCTACTGCCACTTACCTCATAAACAGGTTGCCATCTAAATCCCTTGATGGGATGACCTCTTATGAAGCATGGCATGGTAAGAGACCCTCACTTGATCATTGCATGATATTTGGATGTGTACCATATGTACACATTCCTTCTCAGATAAGAGGTAAGCTAGACCCTAAGGCTGAGAAGTGTATCTTTATTGGATATGATCTGAATCAGAAAGGATACAGGTTCTACAACGCTTCAAATAAGGGATTCATGGTTAGTAGAGATGTTGTCTTTGATGAAAATGACTCTTGGTATGAGAATGAATGCAGGAAGGTTAAACTACCCTATGACTTGGAGGAGGAGTTTCCAAGTCTTACTAAGGAGGAACCTACTCACAATGAAGACACCAGTTCAGATGATGAAGACATTATCAATCTTGAAGAATTCAACGCATGGAAGTCCAAAGGCAAACTCAAGATGAAGAAACTAGAAGACATACCCGAATCTTCAAATCAAGCAATCAGAAGATCACAAAAGGAAAGCAAAAAACCTATCAGATATGGGTATGAAACCTCTCTTGTCACTAAACATTCTATTTATCTTGCCAAAGACTTGTCAATTGAAGAACCAGGATCATATGAAGAAGCAAAGACCAAGACAGAATGGAAGGAAGCTACGGATGAGGAGATTGAAGCACTCAAGGAAAGTGACACATGGGAACTAGTACCAAAGAAAGAGGCTATGAAGGTAATTGGATCCAGATGGATCTATAGAATCAAAAGAAATTCTGATGGGTCAATTAGCAGGTACAAAGCTAGACTTGTGGCCAAGGGTTTTGCACAAACCCAAGGCATTGACTATGAAGAAACATTCTCACCTATAGCCAAGATGCCAACCAGCAGGGTATTGGTAAGTGTGGCTGCATCTAAGAATTGGAACATGTATCAGCTAGATGTAAAAAATGCTTTTTTGAATGGATGGATTTCAGAGGAGGTATACATATCACAACCTCCTGGTTATGAGGATCCTAATAAGGTAACACGTGTATGCAAGTTAAAAAAGGCTCTTTATGGATTGAAGCAGGCACCTAGGGCATGGAACCACAGGTTGACAACATATCTTCAAGACCAAGGTTTTGTCATGAGCAAGGCAGACACTTCTCTATTCATTAAGAGAAGTAATTCAGAGGTAATATACTTATGTGTTTATGTTGATGATATCATACTTACAGGTAATGATGTCAATGGAATCAGATAAATCAAGAAATGATGAAGGAGTTCAAAATCAGTGATCTTGGGTTACTAAAGTACTTTCTTGGACTTGAGTTAATTTATACTAACTCTGGAATCTATATTACTCAGAAAAAATACATACAGGATATGTTGAAGAAGTTTAAATTGCAGGATGCGAAAGTTGCAAGTACTCCAATGGAGGTAAATCTGAAATTAAGTGCACATGAAGGTGATGTACTTGATGACATTACAGGTTATCAAAGCATTGTGGGTAGCTTGAATTATGCTACCTTGACAAGGATAGATATTGCTTATGGAGTTAGTGTGCTAAGTCAATTTATGCACAAGCCTAGGGCACCTCACTTGGAGGCTGCCAAAAGGATTTTGAAATATCTCAAGGGTACTCAACATCATGGTTTGTATTTCCCTTACACTTCAGACTTGGATATCAAGATTTATTCAGATGTAGATTGGGCAGGATGCAAGGATGATAGGAGGATCATTTCAGGATACATCTCATTTGACGGTGATAAACCAATATCATGGTCTTCAAAGAAGCAACCTACTGTTGCTTTATCTTCTACAGAGGCAGAGTATAGAGGATTGGCCAATGCCACTCAAGAAGCCATATGGATCAAGTTATTGTATACAGAATTGGGTTTGTATACTACCTCACCATTGATCTTTGGAGATAATACAAGCTCACTTCACCTTGCAGCTAATCCTATTTATCATGCTAGGACCAAGCATATAGAGGTCCATTACCACTATGTGAGAGAGAAGCTATTAAGAAAAGACATTCAACTAACATATGTATCAACCAACATGCAGTGTGCAGATTTGTTAACAAAAGCATTGGATGGAACCAAACTTTACAGGTTCAAATCAATGATTGGATTGCACGATATACATGAAGATTGAAGATGAAGACCAAGCCAAAATGTTTGGCTTGAGGGGGAGCTGTTGGTGCGATTCACAAGCCTACACATTTGGGTTATAGTTCATACACATATGAAGATGCATAGAAATCAATGCTAGTGGTTAATTACCATTTTATCCTTTTGTAAAAGTCACATTTGACTTGGAATCTTTGAAAACACCTACCAAGAAGAACTCGTGGAAAAATAAGGAGTTCATTGATGGAATATCTCCTATAATGGAGGATCACTTTTTAGAGAGAGCCAACAATTTGAATTCAAATTCAAATTGGTAGTGAACATCTATATAAACTTCCAAGAAAAAGTCACGGTAGAGTTTGTCACTTTTCGAGCTCCTCATTCTCATATCTGAGTATGTGTGAGGCATACACTATAGCCCACACCCTTCTCTACCATTAGGCAATGATCATCATGCCTATGGCATTGTACAACATTGTTCATTAATACATTACAACTACATTGTTTATTTCTGAGTTCTCTGTCATAGTCTTTGTAAATCAGTCAACTTGTGAAGATCATATCTCACTCATTTTTCCACCAAATTCAAACATCTATAGCTTGTTGGAACCAGCTCAGAGTCTTCAAGGATTTCTATTCAGCCATTTTAGAGAAAAGTTCGTCGAGGTGATCACTGGTCGAAATCTGCAATAGTCCTAAAATATCGGGGGTAAAGGTTTACTTGCTAAATCAATTTCTCTGAGCATAGTTAATCTTTTAAGTGACTTCACTTGAAATCATTAGCTTGCTAAGCTAATTAGATACCCCTAAAAAGAATTTTCCAAATTCCTACTGTGCTGGTCATACTGAGCAAAAGAAGCAGCATGTGTATTGTCAAAAATAGAAGGTTTTCTTGAAGACTTGAAGTTCAAAGTTGTCTGTTTTGATTCAATTTTTTCATACATCATTTCCAAAGTACATAGGCCATTTTATGGTGTCATTGGAAAGCTAAGAAGGTCCACTTATCAACTCTGAAGCATCAAAGGGCTGGTACAAAGCAGGATTTGGCAGTACCTACTTATCTTTCTGAAGTATTCATCCATCTTTCCAACATCAACAACTACCATGGCAATTACAACAACTAGAATCATTCAAACTATCAAGGAGGCTACAAAGGAAGAAGAGACTTCAATAACTACACAGAAGACTCAAACAAAGAGGATTCATTATTGATCATGAACATGGCTATGCCACAAGGTAAATCTGATGAGCATGTTTTCTACATAGATTCAGGTTGCTCCAATCATGTGGCAGGAAATGTAGCTCTCCTATCAGATTTGGAAGATCCAAGGAATAAGCATGAGGTACAAACAGGAGATGACACAAGACATCCTGTGGAGAAAATAGGCAATGTCAAAGCACGTGATGGAAACATCAACCTACTCAGTCACGTACTCTATGTCCCTACCATTACAAAGAATTTGATAAGTGTTGGGCAGATAGTAGAGAAAGGATTGCAAGTCAGCTCTTCGAGGTCTTCTCTGAGGTCTCTCTAACCACGACTAAAGTTGCCATCTATTTATAGTTGAGCTTGGGAGGCTAACTTCCCTCAATCACTCTCCAATCAATTAGTGATTGATTTGATTCTCTATCTACCACAAATCACGAATTCGTGGCTCCTCTTTCCCTTTTTGTGGACTCAACCACTTAAGATTCTTTCACTTTTACATTAAGTAAAGTCTTCAAAAGTTACAAGAGGTAGTTCACAAGTGAATTTTACATTGTCTTCATTTTAAGGCTTCTTCTTTGAATTTGTGGGACTCAAGCCAATACTTAGGCTTGTCATAGACTTGCTCCAACAATATATACATATATACATACATACATACATACATACATACATACATACATACATACATACATACATACATACATACATACATACATACATACATACATACATGCATACATGCATGCATACATACATACACACACAGATACATAGCAAGCACTCTCATTAAAGACATCTGCATCTATGGAATGGGAATTCCTTGTGGTGGGGGTGATCAGGGAATGTGGAAAGTACTTCGCCAATATTCTAAGGGAAGCTAAAGTTGAAGCTAAAAAGATCATTCTTTCCATGATGGAAAAGGTGGATTTTGGACAATTGCTTTCTGAGAAGGATTGCACTCGTTTATGTGAGTGACACTTACATATGTTTGCAATTAATTGAAAACAATGCTATTCAATCTTTCAAAGTTCCAACTAGATGTATAGAAGTGAATGATCTCCATGCTAATTACAAATGTTTTTTTTACTTCTTGCATGCTAACAGTGCTATCTCCCTACTTGCGATTGATGGACAAACCCTTCGTGATGGGAATTCTATAGTTGATGTTTGTAAACAACACTTCAAAAAATTGTTTGATGCTTTGTATACAAATGATGATACATGGTTCACCTCTCTTGAGGAGTCCCTTGTGTACATTTCACAAGTTCTTTACTCATGGATGGGAGCTTCTTGTGAAAAATATTTAACTAAAGAGGAAGTTTTTATGGCTCTTTGCTCCCTGAAGAAAGTAGTATCACCAAGAATGGACAGTATCACCAAACAATTTGTGATGACATTTTGACCTCCTCTTAAAAGATTGATTCTTGATATTTGCACTGAAATATGGAGGGATCAAAAGATGCCTTATTCATTCAAGCTAGGGAAAATCAAACTTATCCCCAAATTGGATGTCCCTAAGAAGATTGGAGATTGGAGACCCACTACAATGATGAATATTATTTATGAAATATTTTCCAAATCTTTGCTCTAAGACTCAAACTGATTATCCACAATGCAACTCATCCTTCTCAGATTGGGTTCATTCATAAAAGTTGGATTTATGATAACATTTTATTAACCCACATTAAGATGGAACACGATGTTTCCTCCGATTAGGAAGTGGTTGATATGCAAATTGATTTTGAGAAAGCTTTTGACCTCATACGATGGAATTTCATTGCGGTAGTTCTCAAGAAACTTGGATTTCGGATTAAATTCTGTTGCTTGATTTATATCTTAGCCCAAGAAAGTGCTTCTCATGTGGAGATCAATGCAAGGCTTTATACACCCTT
This sequence comes from Ceratopteris richardii, assembly GCA_020310875.1. NCBI lineage: Eukaryota > Viridiplantae > Streptophyta > Polypodiopsida > Polypodiales > Pteridaceae > Ceratopteris > Ceratopteris richardii. The sequence goes on along the minus strand of CM035440.1, from coordinate 103,396,924 downwards.
TCTAATTGAATGTTTTGTGCATCAAGGATATCCTCCAAGTCCTCTCTTTTATGCATTAATCTTCGCCAATATTTTATTTGTTGGAGGCTAGAATGAATTTCAAACTATATTCATGGCATTTCACTACATGGGACTCAACAGATCGCAATTGGATTCACAGCTGATACTTTCATTTTCACGAAAGAAGATGAAGAAAATATTCAAAACATTCTTGCTTCTTTAACTCCTTTCTCAAAGGCATCGGCTCTACGTAGTAATATAGGAAAATTGGAATTTGTCAATGTTTTTGTGCAACACTTCGAGTCCCTTCGTTGGCAAGGAACTAAAATTGACAGAGGAACTATCTTTTGACATTTGGGATATCCTCTAGGTATAAATGTTTCCACCAAGGACAAAAAGTATTGGGTATTTTGTAAAATCAAATGTAAAATGGAGTTGTGGCATGCTTCATAGTGTATTATTTATTACTATTGGATTGGAAGAAGTGTCACCTTCATATCTTCGATTGCTTGGTAAAGAACTTGTGATATGAAAAACACAACCATGCATTAGTGGTTTCAGCATGGGATTATGTGTGCCAACCAAGCTCAGAGGTGGCCTTGGAATTCTACATCTTCATTCTCACGTAATGGCGAGGTGGGAAGCTTTTATCATGCATATTAACCCCTCTTATAGACCCCTTTGGACTACTATTTTTTGGAGGTTTATGGAAAATGTTGTGGTGCATTGTAAGGGAAGTTGGAAATTGGATGCATAGAACAAATAATTTTCTCATGCTCCATTGCAAACTCCTTCGCTTACATTGAATGTTTGCTCCGAAGCTTCAAACAGGTTGCATCTCGGTTAAAATAGAATGGAAGACAGCATTATGTAGGAAACTCTTTTGCATCGTTGTCTCCATATTGGTCCTTCTTAACAAATCCACCCCTTTCCTATTCTTTAGGTGTAATAGAAAGGTTCTTTAATAATAAGGGGATTGATTCTATTGCATAGTGCTAGGACTCCAAATTCCATTGCATGCATTCGGTTTTACCAAATTCCAACAAGTTTGGCTTTGAGTAGAATTAGTTTCCCCTTGTAGGAGAGGAATATCGTAGATGTTTGCTTAACCCACCATTTAGTATGCTCACCATACAATCAATCTTTCCAATGAAATGGTGCATTTATAGAGAGAGGAACTTGATGGTGTAGCAAGAATGCTACTAACTGGAGCCATTTTTTATGGGGAATGAAAGAAAATTGTGCGATTGCAATAGCCCAAGCCCACCTTGAGACTTCAGCTTGTATACATAATCCCAAGATGAGAGTACAATGGATCTATTATGTGTTTTTTTCCATAGGAAATTTTTTATCAGTTTGTTAAAAACTTGGTAGTGACAATCTTTCCAGGATAATGATAGCAGGTAGTACATAACATATGGCTGCATGAATGTTTGGGCAATTGTCACTCTAGCATTAAGTGGGCATTTGGATGCATGCCACATATCTATTTTGGATCAAACCCTTTTCATAATCGAAGCAATTTGCTCTTTTGTATTCACACACACTCTCAGTATCCTAAATGTCGAAAATTAACTCCACATTGGATTTTCACTCCATACCATGGCAAGGAATGAAAATCTTCGGTTAACACATCAATTGAATACTGATTTATGTACACTAACTGTCAACCCTGATACCAAAGAGGAAGGAGAAACAGCATGCAAAATGCGTAGTATTTGATTGGAAGCATTAGCAAAAATGAACATCTCACCTGCAAACCCAATGGCTATTCTTTGAAGGCTATGAAAAGAGATTCCATGTATGGTTTACATTTGCAATGACTTTCCCCACTTCAGTTACACTCATGAAAGTATTCAACATCGACTATTGTATAGCCTGTTGATGTCGATATATGCAATTGCATAGGGCAACAGGCTAAGCAGGCATCCTTGTCATATTGCATGCGCAATTGTGATGGAGATCAACATTTTTGCCATCTATGTTTTCTTTCCCAATGGAGGCCACCAGAGCTAGTAGATTATTGCGTGAGCTTTATTTGGATGGTGGCATGAGCAGAAGCATCCAAAAACAATTCACAAATGTGCTGCCTTCCTCAGGCAACTTGCAGATCATGGATACTGCCTGAATGGAAAACAAACTTTTAGCCAGAGGATAAGTGTGGAATGGAGCCAGATGAGTTGTAGGATTGGATCCAACTAGAAGATATTGACTCTATGGTGGGACTCAACTATGAAAACTGAACCCTTCTTAGAAGCAAGGTCAAGACTAGGGATAGGAATGGCACTCGTATACCTTAAACTTGCTTCCCTCTGGTCTCCTCCATTGTGGCTTGCTTAGAGCGAAGTGAAAGACCACTGTAACGTAAACAAAGAACAGAAATTTTCAGCCAGGCTTAGACGGGGAGATTCTATTTGGTTTTCCATTACAGACTTCACTCTTATTAGGGGGACTTGATTACACCTAAGCCGAGAAATTCTTTGGGAAAGCCTTTCATGTTTGGTGGGGCCTATGGAACCATGCTAGATACAACTGGATCCAACTAGAAGATGTTGGTGGGACTCCACTATGAAAACTGAACCCTTCTTAGAAGTAAGATCAAGACTAGGGATAGGAATGGCACTCGAATGCTTTAAACTTGCTTCCCTCTTTACGATAAAAAGTATTTTGTGAAAAGGTCGAAATAACATTAAAGAGATCTCATAGTTCCACAAAGATGGAAATCTGAATCATGTTGAATGCAAGGGGACGACCCAGCGTTCTAAAGTGAGTCCGCAATGAGAATTTCAAATCCTTCATATCCTATCATTCAAAGAAAGAAATTAAGCCTCCTTACACAAATTATTATCATGGAATCTAGACCAATACCAAACCTTCTGGATTAAACTTTGGGGCCTCATAGTGCATGCAATGCAAAGAGAAACCTAAAGAATTCAAGCATCCCTTCTACACCTGCCAGAGAATTCCTTAATTGGAAAAAAAAAAAAAAGCTCTCTTGGCAATAAGCTCTCTCATGAAGGATTTCCAGCTGTTTGATATACTTATGGAAGAATAAGAATGTAAACAATTTTGGCAACAACCCCAAGGACCCCTCCCCAGGAAGATCCCTTTCCATCCTGTATGAAATAATCAATAAACCAAAAGTCAACCCCCTTGGTTTCAACATGCCTAAATCTTCGTCACGAATGACAGTGAAATGAAACTAGAATCAATGGGACAAGAGTTTTATAAACCTCCTTTGTACCTCTCCCCCTTTCTCCATGTAACCTTTCTCCATTGATTAGTTTAAAAGTATTTATTTGTTTAAAGACATGACAGTGTGAGGAGTAACTACATGTCGAATTAAAACACCAAACATATTTTCTAATGTGCATGCAATGTGTGTGCTGACAAACAACTTCTGCATATGCATATTAAATACACAATTAAGTCGAGCTTTTAACTTCACAGACTGTTGTGAGGAAATTTTGCAAATGCCATGCATACATGTCGCTCATGTCGATATTATTCACTTTATAAACTCTGTTCACCTTTTAAAAATTGCTGAGTAGAGAGATATTTATAAGCATGTTCTTTGCACCAAAGAAGAGCTCTTCTATGACTGTTCTCCCTTCCATAAACAGAAAAAGGTTTTGCAGCAGTGGCTTCAAATGTTTTGCTTATTTACTTGGATGGACTTTCCCCACAAGTCTTTAAAAGCCTGAATAAACCTCTTAAAAAGAATATTTAACTTCTCCGCACCACCAACCAAATGCTTTTTCTAAGTTATGTTCCATCTCATACACAAGCTTTTGGAACAGAGAATATCTCGGTTTACTTATCCAGAACTGGGTGGACATCCCCCTGAAAATGTTCATGAGGTTGCTATAATCCAGCTTGAAACAGGAAAACGCTTCTCATCAACCTTGATATTAAATATCTAGCAAGGTACCAGAAACATTCCATTGCTTGCTTGCCACAATGAATTTCAATACTCCACACTGAACCTGTTTTACAGGACATATATGGAATCTTCTATACATCATAGAGTTAGTGTAAAGTATTGTGCAACTTTGATTGAAGATTGCAAAACAAATATTGTTTCTTTCACTTTCACATAAAGCCCTCCAAGGGAATTGAAATGAACATGTGCCTCAAGAGCTAAATGCTGAGTTATTTGAATTTTCACTTACTACAGATGATTCTACAATTACAATAGTTTTACTGTCATCTTTTTCGATACTGGTAGTTTGCAGAGCAGCTTGATTTTCATTTTCTACAAGTTGGTAGCTTGTAACAACCAACTTTTTCTCACCTTCAATAACATCCAGGATATCATCAATCTCAGTTTCAATCTTCTCTGTGACCTCAGAAACCTACAAGACAAAGAGCTCTCTCTCTCTCTCTCTCTCTCTCTCTCTCTCTCTCTCTCTCTCTCTCTCTCTCTCTCTCTCTCTCTCTCTCTCTCTCTCTCTCTCTCTCTCTCTCTCTCTCTCTCTCTCTCTCTCTCTCTCTCTCTCTCTCTCTCTCTCTCTCTCTCTCTCTCTCTCTCTCTCTCTCTCTCTCTCTCTCTCTCCCTCCTTCCTATGATGGTCCGCTCCAAGGGGAGGCCTTCTTTGCCTGACCCCCAAGGAGATGGACGGCCACGAAGTTAAAAGGGCAAAACGCTTAAGTAACCCGAGTGCGAGCGGGACTAAGTATAAGTGGCTCGAAGGCCGGTTGTGTAGTGGAAGCGGGAATTAACCTAGAAGATATAAGGGACAGCCGCCGAAGACAGGCAGGCTCGGTGGAAGGTTGTCGTCAAGTCCAAGGTTGCCATTTGCCAAGAGATATCGTGGCTCTCCATTGCCACACACATCCAAAGCCCCTTTGAGTGAGTGGGCAAGATGAGGGACAAGTCGGCCCGATGCAAGACCGCCCAGCCATCAAGGATCAGGACCCCCCAAGGATTGATGGGGGGCGCTCCCGTTGCCAAACATCTACCCAAAATGCAAGGGACAACCAACGTTCCCATGAAACATGAGGAAGGGAAGGCTCAACACTTACGCCCTCGTCTCCCAGATGTTGGGGGCATTCCTAGCTAGTCCACTGTCCAGAGGCATGCACGGCTACCACTCCCCTTATAGTTGCGCACAATTCGATGCAGCGGGCAAACCATCGAAGCTCCATAAGGGGCTGGATAGAAAACCAGGGAGGAGGCAAACGGGCATGACACCTCCCTCCCTCCCCCTCCCTCTCTCTCTCCCCCTCCCTCTCTCTCTCTCTCTCTCTCTCTCTCTCTCTCTCTCTCTCTCTCTCTCTCTCTCTCTCTCTCTCTCTCTCTCTCTCTCTCTCTCTCTCTCTCTCTCTCTCTCTCTCTCTCTCTCTCTCTCTCTCTCTCTCTCTCTCGATGCAAGTTACCATCCACTCCTTTTATACCCGTTTGCGGTACTCACACTTCATTTTCCTTTTGGGTTCACAGTGGATTGGATCATACTGATGTATATGTTTTGTCTCATAGGCCGATTTTGGCCTCTAATAGACGTTAAAAAGTCTTTCTTTCTTTCTTTCTTTCTCTCTCTCTCTCTCTCTCCCTCCCTCCCTCCCTCCCTCCCTCCCTCCCTCCCTCCCTCCCTCCCTCCCTCCCTCTCTCTCTCTCTCTCTCTCTCTCTCTCTCTCTCTCTCTCTCTCTCTCTCTCTCTCTCTCTCTCTCTCTCTCTCTCTCTCTCTCTCTCTCTCGCATGGCAATTGGTTGGCTGAGGGTGGCATCACACAAACTCGAGATCGAGAATGGAAGACACAATGGGGTCCCTAGTGCATAGCAGATCTGCAAATTATGTAGAGACGAGGTGGAGAATGAGGAGCATTTCATGTGTCGATGCAGAGCATACACTCATATTAGAGACATATATGAGACTCTATTTAGAGGACAGCCCACCCTACGAGAGATCATGGAATCTTGAGATCAAAGACAGTTTGGGCATTTCTTGACAGAGATACAGAGCCATAGGGATGCATTTTTATTACTAACACACAAAGCTACACTCATGGAGAGGAGAGAGGTACTCCTCTGATTTTTTCCAAAGGACCACACTCCCCCCTCCACCCCATCCCCACCGAGGGGTGACACTACAACGGGCTGAGGTGAGCTGAGCTAGACGACAACCACGAGTCACAAGTTTCAGAGGAATGAGGCTGCACCATCGCCAGATAGCGGAAATTCAAGCCTCAGAGTGCAAGGCGGTTGCGGAGCGAGTAGCCCATATGAGAGCAAATCCTATAGCTTTCATATGGGCAGCCCTAGCACCGGCTCCACCTATGTACCGCATCCTCCACCCCACCATGGCCACTCGATGGAGCTAGTAGACAGATGCATTCTCATGTATGTACTACCTTCAGCATATAGACATGCATATACCCCCAAAGATAGGGCTCCATCACTCTTAGTACTAGTATTTCACCACTAATGTTTCAGACTAGTGACTTCCGTTCACATCAAGAGATAGATGGTTGTGTCTCTCCACCCTATAGCAAGCCTAGGATAGTGAAAGTGGTCGATACACATCCATAGGGGCACCATGTTATCCCTGGTCCTCTATCAACCACTAGCCGTCAAGTGCTAATCCCTTCCATTAAGGCTTCAGATCTTGGCAGACACAAGCCCACCAAACATCATCTCAACTATCTAGCTGCAGTCGGGCCATGGTAAGCATAGCCATAAGCAAGGGTCCCCTCATACTGTCATGGCATCACCCTGAAAAATCAAACCCACCTCCAAAGTCACACCGAATGGGTCTTCAAAGCATCCAAAAGAAATGTTTTTTCCTACGGCCCTACTTAATAGAGCATCAATAGGATCTAGTAGATCTGCGAGGACCTGAGTCAACGCCCATAGTCTCAGAATCACATGAATATGCATCCATGGTTTCACCTTCTACCTCTCATCATGCGGAGACGGTCCCTCCCTCATGCCTACCACTTCCAATATGTCACAATCCATGTTGTAATCAAGACCATCCATTTCCTTTGACAATGGGTATCCCCATAGTCCTCAGGATGAATCTGGATCAGAGTGGCATAATCCTCTAGAAAACTTGTACCCATATAGCAATGCTCCTGATGAAACAGAGGTAAGAGGGAAGAAACCCCTTTCAGGATGTAGCCCGTGCATGTCAATAGGTGTAGAAGCCTTCATATCTTGGACTGGCTTCAGATTTCTGTCTTCCTTCAGTCTTCATATTTATAAAATGTCATATAGTTATATTTTTATGTTCTCATACTTGTGTTCTCATTCAAATTCTTATCATCTTCAGCTATCCTCTTTGATAAATTTCTGATTATTCTTCTCAGATTTGTCTTAATCAGCTAATGATATCAGCTCTGTCTCTCAGATCAATCGTTATAACACTTCAAAAATTCTCAGGGGAATCTCAGCTTTTATTTACTGTCTGCTTCAATCACAATCAATTCCATGCTATATCTCAGTTCAGCATCTGCTATGGTCATTACCACACTTACTCGTATCAGTCATGTATCTCGGCCTTAGTTTCACGTGAAACAAACAAAGTTTCTCAGTGTCGCTGCAGAAGTCCATCTTTCAGTTTTAACACCTTAAAATAATTTCTCTATTAACCTTACCATCAGATCCAAAGCATACACCCCTTTCAAATGTGGAGGTTGATCCTACAACATTGATTAATCTCACAAGAAAACCATAAAATTTGTGTTTGTTGTCACGACTAGCTAGATTAAGACCATGCAAAGAGTCCACCCTAAGTGTGCCGATATAGATTCAAGGTTCTTTTCGTCCATGCATATGTGAGACCCATCTAAGAAAATTGCAATTAAGCCACATGCTTTATCGAAGTCAAGACAAATAATAGATAGTCTGCAAGCCACCACTGCAGTCTTTTGCCTGGTGCAATCAAAGGAATTTGTCTAAGATGCAATGATCTTGAACAAACTATATGCCCAAAGAGCCCAAATACCTCTCAATATACCCTTGCAGGACTCAAAGACACCTCCAACAAGGCATTGTGACATCATGGGAAATGATGAAGCTCGCAGCCACACATCTCAAACTACTCATTTGTCAACACACGAATGCTGAAGGTCACTAACACTCGAGGGCATTTAAGTAATCAGCCATCATAATACAAAGTGCTGGTCAGGAGTGTGTGCTTGGGAAAAGGCTACACATAACAGGGCTAAACGTGGAAATACGTGAAGATGAACTTAGCAGATATTGGATACACGACATAGGCAACATTCTGCACACATCACCCACAGGAGTTTTTGTGACACGCTTAACTCTCTTCAAGACTAAGTTCCCATCTCTCAATCCATGGTGAAAGAAGTTGGTGCTTCTTCTACCCAGGTTGATGCCTGTGCAAGTCAGGTACCTTGGAGTGTGACCTTAGTTGTAACAGCTTCAACTTAATTCATAGTAGTGCACTCAGCATTTGTTGCATATCCCAGTCTCAATTGTCAATTTGTGCTTCTACATCACGTGTCATTGAAATCCCCCTGTTTTGTGTCTTACCAGATTGTAACTGGTAATGATAATATTCAAAACCTGGACATACTCCATCTGTAAATTACCCTGGCTATCCCTCATAATCTCAAGATTGATCTTGTTGGATGCTTATTCTCCCCAGTTAAGCCTCTTTGCACATCTGATGATACACAATCAATGATTCTCTCATGTATGTTACGCAAGTAGATTAAGCATAACCTGAATAAGATTTTGTATATACCTCTTAATAATATGCATAGGTGCAGACACACAAGCTATATTTATCTACACCTATCTAATTATGAGCGGATCTATCTGAAGCTTGTAATATATATATATATATATATATATATATATATATATATATATATATATATATATATATATATATATATATATATATATATATATATATATATATATATATATATATATATATATATATATATATGCATGCTGTTCTCACAAATACTCTTTGTCTCTGAATTATCGTATTAGTAAACAGATTCACTTCTATGAATGTAGGCTGCTTCAATCAGCATGCAGATGTTATGTCAAGGTTCATTCAATGACATATTACTCGGATATTATTTCTACTTGTTCTGCATGTTATGATTAGATGTACAAGGTAAGGGAGGCACACAATCACCTTTTCTGCAAATTTCTCCGTTTGCTCTGCTATTCTCTCAACTTCCTCAGCAAATTCGTCTGTTTCTCTTGCGATGCTGGCAACAATACCAGCTGCAGTTTTGACCATTTTCGCAGCTTTATCAAGATCATCTGCAGTAGATAAATAGAACTTTGATTTCTATTGTTAAGAAAAGTAGCAAAAGCACATGTCATTCCCACTTCATCAGAAGAAACAGACCTTCAAGCTTTTGAGCAAACATTTTGGCAGGTGTCTTGGCTAAAAAGTTAATCAGTTTCCCAATCCTGCATTTGAAAAATGATACTCTTAAAGCTAATAAAAAAAGTCCAAAAAGAAATGAATTAAAATTTGTGAAAAGAGATAGATTCTCTTTCAATCATCAATTGTGAGTCAATGGACCAACCATTCAACCAGAAAAGCTGCCTTTATGAGATTTGTCAATGCAAGATGGGACCTTCTACTTGACCTGCAAAAGATAAATAAACATAGAGTGATGACAGAATCAAGTTAAGTCTCCTACACTTGGCACTTCATTGTTAACATGTGTGTGTGTGTACATGTGTGTAAACAAATTGCGAGATAGCATGACTGATGCTGCAAAAATGTACATAGCTATCATGGCAATTGTCACTGGGAAGCTCGCTGGTGTGTCACTCACAATTGATTGCTAGGAAAGTTGTCTGGTTTCACCCAACTGGCCTAGGGTCTACCTGGCACTTTTTGATGTTTTGTGAAGGAAAGGCTGCCCTGAAGGGTGATAAACAGAGACAACCCTGGCTTAAATAACACCCTCATTCATGTTGGATTTTTTCCGGTCAAGATGTTAGAAACCACAAGAAATACAACAACACAGGAGAAAAATATGTTGCACAAATATTAAATTGTATGAAGCTGAGTTCACATAAGAAAACCAATACTATAGAAGCTCTTTGTGCATGAGCTGAATATAATGTACGAAAGCTCAATTTTAACTGAATTTAATTGAAGTAAAATAAAGATCGGTAAAATCTCCTTGAAAACAAGAGGCTGAGGATGAGTGCAGCTAGATCGTCAACATCTTTACCACATTAAGTTGAACTGAACTTCAAAACACCATAGCTAAATAAGACTGAAGAACCTCCATCGTAAGCTCTCCAATGCACCATGAACTCTTAAACTTGAGCCCCTCCCCTGGGAAGGAGAAGCTGAGCAGGCCAAAATGTGATTGGCTCTCTCTCTCTCTCTCTCTCTCTCTCTCTCTCTCTCTCTCTCTCTCTCTCTCTCTCTCTCTCTCTCTCTCTCTCTCTCTCTCTCTCTCTCTCTCTCTCTCTCTCTCTCTCTCTCTCTCTCTCTCTCTCTCTCTCTCTCTCTCCACACATGGGATCGAGACTATCGCACTACCGAGACCAGTTCTTAGACATACTCGCAGACGGTTTCATCCAGTGACCACACTACATGGATACTTACTTGCCTCATAGCTCCAGGGTAGCGATTGGCCAGTTGACGGTCTCATCACACAGACTAGCGATTGAGATGGGAAGAGCCACAGACATTCCTAGAGAGGAGAAGATATGCAGAAGATATGCAGGATAGAGATGGAGGATGAGGAGCACTTTGTATGCAGATGTAGTGCATATGATGACATTAGAGACAAATACGAGACTCTGTTTACAGGGCAACCCACCCTCCACGAGATCATGGACTCTAGAGATCAGCGACAGCTCATACCATTCTTACTAGAGATACAGAGTCACAGAGATTCCCTACTCCAGTCCACTACAGCAGCCTAGATAGGAGGGAGACAGAGTGAGCTCACTGACTTCTTCATTCCATGACGTAGAGCAGCCCTCCCCCCCTCAGCTCACACATCGAGAGAGGTGACTCTTCAGCAGGCTCAGACCTCTCAAGCTAGGAGACAACCCTGTGCTACAGGATATCGGGCCCCCCGACTTCACCGACACCAACCGACACCAGATTGCAAAGATCCAGGCTCGTCACCATCACGCCATGGAGAAGAGATGATCCCAGTCGATGGCTGATCCCGCTGCAGCCATCGGGGTGGCCCTGACTCCACCTCCACTCATGTACCACATCTTACACCCACCCACTAGTACAGGATGGAGCTAGTTAGTCGTTCAGATGCATCTCATGCTTGTACTACCCTTTTGCATATAGACTATAGATACAGCACTCCATACAATCCCCCCCCCAAAAAAAAAACCTTCATGGGTATCTCTACATGCATACTACGGAGATCTATATCAGATTTACCAGTCTTTTTCAGCACTTTTATCTTATCCGATTTACAGAAGATACACCCATGTACATTGATTTGTCTCACAGGCCGAGTTCAGCCTCCTAAGAGACGTAAAAACACTTTTCTTTTTTCTTTTTTTTTTTTCTCTCTCTCTCTCAGATGCAATGAACATAAGCTTTCACATGAAAAATATCTTCCTGCCATTGTAGCGTTCGAGTATAATGCAGGTAACAGAGCTGAATTTCCTTGTTCTGCCACCAAATAATGTGAAGCGGGCTTTATTGTGTGTTAATAACATGATCCAATAAATGAAAACGTCGAAAGAACTTGGGGCAGCGGAACTAATGATGATAAAACTAGATAGGGCCGCACTCGAGCACAAGAAATCTATGGGAACTGGTAATGGAGTTTGTAGGTTGTACAAGACTGGAATTTTATGAACGAACCGTATGTTAATCCAAGGGAGAAGATTACACCATCAGAGAGGTGAATTTAAAAGCAGGAAGCCGCTGTTATGCAACAGTGTCTTCCGGCACACTGAATAATGATGGGCACGATATCTTTTTCTACAAGAAAACTACTAAATAATTTTGATGGACCCGAGGATATGCAGACAAACCTGAGTCCACGTCGCGATTCGAGGACATAGCCTGATTTTCCAGCGAAGAAGGAGGTTGATGAAGACCGAAGCAGAGACGAGAAGGGCTTGAGATGTAACAAATGCACAGCAGAAAACGTGGAGGTTGTGCTAAGGTAGGTTAGGGATGCAGAAGAAGAAGCGACGGGAACCACTGAGCGGGCATTCAGGACTCGTTCAACGGTCGTCATTGACACTCGTAACAGCGGATTCGACAGAGGTTGGAAGGCACTGTCGAGCAGAGAAGTTGAGGAAGAAAGACGCCTGTATGATTTCGCCCACGTTGGGGAACGCGATGGAGGAGTGCAGAGAGAATTCCTATAGAGATGAGAGAGTTTGCCTACTTTGAAACGAAGATGCAGTCAGTCCTCTTAAGGCTGGACACAGTGGACACTGAACCCTCAGGAGTCAGGAGTCGTGACGATGCTATATAATGATGCAGAGCTGTGTTGGTGTTGACTCGGGCTGTTACTGGATACATCGTAGCATTCTCCAAATTCCTCCATCCGTTTGATCTTTGAGTTTCTTCGAGTTCTGCAATGTGCACACTTTTTTGAGGGTGCCCAATGACCATTTCAATCCAGAACAAAAGCACATGACTAGCCGTCATAGCTTCTTATCCGACTCCTCAACTCTTGAGAGACACGACAGAGATTGTGTTCGGATTGGCCCACGGAACACGTTATTAGCCTGCGTGCAAGGTGCCAATGGCCATTGATGAAATGAGCAAGAAATTTATGAAGCCAAATTCAGAAGGACCTCAGGCACTCTGCCTTGCTTCTCAAGAGTCAAAGCCAATCTAACACGGAACACACGTAGACGGTGCCACTGACCATGCTAAAGTTTTTTGACCCCCTCTCCCTGTCCAATGTCCATGTTCCGTGATGACACAGCATGTCCAAAAAACATAAGATGTAGTCTATGTTTTCCACCTCCCATTATCAGCCCAACCTGAAATTATATGCTCACAAAAGGAAAAAGCAAGGAGATTTTATTACGTCGCAAAATAAGATTTGGATTCTTAGGAGTGCGAGAGGGAGTCCATTGAATCTAGGTCAAAGGATGGAAACAATGATAAGGGTGGATAAAGCATCCTGGCCCAATTCATTGTCACTCTATGTGCGTACTTGGCATCCATAGCACAAACATGTGAAATGAATGAACTCTAAATATCCTAGCTAAATGTTGACTTGGTCCATTTTTGTGCACCCTTGTGCATGTACCTAGCAAAATGGATGGATTGTTTTTTAACTGCTCTCAAGAATATGGAAATTCAACTGAAATTTACTTGAAGTTGGTTTGGATAAATGAAGTTGTATTATGGTTGATTAAACATTTGACTTAAATGTTTCTATTATGGTCCATTTTTAAACGATGTCCATTGATCTCTTACCCAATTGGATGACTACTATGTCCGATTGAGGCTTTAAGGGTCTCGTAGAATGTCAGAAAGACGTGTTTCCTTCACGTTTGGGCAACCTTACTTCAACTAGACCAAGGAAATCCTAAATGAATTTTCAAATTGTCCAATTTAGAACACTAAAAGACTTGAACTTGAACTAAAATTTTGAACTTAAACTCAAACTTAACTTAGGGCATCAATCGCCTTTGAGTATGGTGTCCCATACCACCATACCCACTTTGATTTTGTTGCAAAACTTCATGTTCAAGACCATCAAGCCTACATCCACACCATTGTGTAGTGACTTTCATTCAAATGAATTTGGGATGTAGTTTCTCCAAAATTCAGACATAGACTTGCCGCTCAAACTCCTTATAACACACATGAATGAGAAGTAAGTCATTCTATGAATATTTAATACCTAAAAATGATGAGAAAAGTGCCATCTTGCAAGATTTGCACTTTTCTTACATATGCATTTTCAATGCATATCTAAGATGCTCTTTCATTACATGAAATAAAACACTTAAATGTGTTCCCTAATTTATCCCTGATTAATATAATTCCATTCTTAATCTTCTCCTTGCTCCTGTACATGCTTCATTAGTGATTTGTTGTTTGTCGCCATGAGAAACTATGGTAAAACCTTTATCATCCAACATGAACTGATATGTCGAATCAGAGGTAGAGAAAGATAGGCATCACATCCTAGCTTTGTTCCTCGATTGCTTGATGGAAGATTTTAATTTATTTTGACATGTACGTTTTGTTTTGTTTTGTTTTGTTTATTTTTTTTTTAGAGTACAATGAATTGGAAAGACACACACACCCGAGTAGAGGCACTCATCTTGGGAATTCATGGACGCCCATCTTTGGAAACTCATGGATATGACCAGTGAGGATTTGAACTCAGGACCTCCTCCTTGAGATTCAAAGCATCGACCACTAGGCTATGCAAGCTTAGACATGTACATTTTGTATTGCATTCCCCAAGTGTTGAGGAAAATGATTTTTCCATTGGACCATAAATGTTTTGTGTGATTCTGAAACCCATGCCCCATGGATACTCTCGTGGAGTTTGACTACAAGTGAGGTGGTATCACAATCCCTAATTGTCAAGATGAGCTAGTCATGAGAAACTATCGATCTTGCAATCATGTAAACAAGTCATAATGCATAATCATTATTGTTGGTGTAAGTGTCAAGGTATCCAAAACAAAGAACTTGAATCGTTCAAGATTTGCATGACTTATGTTCCCAATTCAAGCATTTTTTAGGAATACGAATGATAAGACATGATGACGCTCTTCCTTAATTTTGTCTTGGTTTTATCTTTAGATATACCAACATTGATTAAGAGCAAGAATGTTTGTACATATCCAAAAACAAATATAGCTCTATTTTACATGGATCATTATGACATATATGTGTGGCTTTTATTTGGAGATTATTTAAACATATAGCCTTATTACATAAAATCCATCGACGTGATGGAGATTGTTTTTTTTCAATGATCATCAGCACATAGTGCATTATCACTCATAGATCATTGAAAAATCTCAAAATTCTGTGTGAATCCATTGCTGGATAGGTATTTGGTGAGCAATCCTTATGGTAAAATGTATACCTTCTATGCTGGAACCTATTGTGGCAATGTGAGACTCAAGTAATAACACTACATACTTTTGGCGATTCACTTGCGTAATCAAAGAACTTCATACAAAATTAGAGCAACAAAATCATAGCCGTTCTTGGCCTAACATCACTTCCTTGATGATATCATTATCATCATGCACAAAGAAAGTTATGTCTATACATGGGGATTGTGGTTAGACCAAGGCACTAGGTCATGAGACCCTCGAGGCCTACTAGATGTGCTTGGTGGGGGTCAATGTGAGTGTGCAATTTGTGGACTTGGGAAGCTCAAATTGCATTACTCGTGGCTCATATATCTATAAGCATCCGTGATTCTAATTCTTTGGTTGTCCCTAAGAAGCAAGGAGATAACGATGCTTATCACAAATAATGTGCTTGTGCTTTACAATCATACACATTCCCATGGGTGTGTTAGGTCACATGTGTATTGGATTGTTCCATTAATTGTCTCAGAGTCTACAAGAGTTTTCATTTGTATATCAATTCTAAGGCTTCCTACTTGACTTCCTCTTTAATGTGTTGTTCTTCCTTTTTTTATCTTTTGCTTTCTGAACGCAAAGCAACATCTTGTATGTAAGAGGTTCTTTGTAGAGCTTAACTCTACATCCACTTATCTAATAGGGGACAATGTCTCCCTCTAAAGATGATATTGAATAACACCACTAAGTGAAATTCAATGTATTATGAGTGGGTCGATACATCTTTTTTGGAGCTTTTTGGTATGTTTCTCAGGAGTATATACAAGCATTAGATCTCCTTCTTGAAATTGTTTATCTTTGACGTGGGATCAAAGTAAGCCTTTGTTGATATATATCTCTCCAGCAAAGAACTTCTCTTTGACATAATGATAGTGCACCTCAAAGTGCTTAGTGTGAGCATGGAACACAGGTTTCCTTGCAATTTCCAATGCACTCTGGCTATCACTGAAGATGGTGGTGGCAGAAGATTGACCAACACCCAAATCAGCCGAAATGCATTTGAGCCACACACACTCAACAAACACTGTGAAAGCTTCCCTATACTCAACCTCACAACTAGAAGTGGCCATAGTATGCTGCTTCTTGATCAACCAAGATATGCATGAGCTACCAAGCATGAAGCAAAAATCACTCGTGGAAACACAAGTGTCATAGCAACCAACCAAATCAAAGTTAGAAAAAGCATGTAAATCTGGTGGTAGTAATGTTCTCAAAACCATGTGCAATCAAGTAGGCATGTATCTTTACATACCAAACACGTGGTGCTTGCTTCAAACCATATAATGCCTTTTTCAAACTGCATACTTTGTTTTCATGCCCTTTTTGCACAAAACCATGGGGTTGAAAAACATACACTTCTTCATGCAAGCCACCATTCAAAAATGTAGTTTTAATGTCCAACTAATGTATGTTTCAACCATGATGAGCTACAAGTACATAAATGCTATGAACAATAGTCATTCAGTATGTAGAAGCAAAGGTCTTATTATGCTATTATTGGTGCTTTGAAGTTTTAAATGCTAGATGTTAATACCTCCGTTATTAAAAACCCAAGGCTACTACTTTCAAGATCTTTAAGGAGATGTAGTGTGAGGATATAGAGCTAGCCACCATATTATTTCATGCTCATTTTAGCATGAATCAAGAAAATTGCTACACCATGCTAGCTAAGAGAATTGCCAATGCTTTTATACATGCCTGTGATCACCTCACTCATTACCTAGATATGAACCAAGTGGTGTTTGATCACCTTGTCAAAGGACAAAGTTCATTTCAGTCACATAAGCTTTTTGGAGGAGAATTCATGCTGACATGAATTCTCCTCTAGAAAAAGTTGACACCTCCTACCAATGTCTCAAGAGAAAAGTTGACACCTCCTACCTATCATAACCAAAAATTTCCTCTCATGTTGTATTGCTCACATGTGAATATTGAACACAAGGAATCCTGCATTCATGAGAAGAAGGAAGAAAAGCTCCTACAAGGACGTGATCCTAGAGGCTTTTGAGCCTTGATTGTGCACAATTCACATAAAGAAAGTACAAAACCTTTGAAAAATAGTCTATTCAATTGATAGAATTGTCAAATTCACTCGGCCTAAGATGGGAAGAAGAAATGGCTGCAAATTTTGCAACTCAAATTCCTCAAGAAGCATTGGAGCCTACATTCATGCATTACAAGACCCTTGCTACCAAGACTAGGCTAATGTCTCCAAGAAGTCTTTGAAGAAGCAACGGAAAGAGAAAGAAGGGATAAGAAAAAGAGTTCCACTCTTGCAACATCTGTAAGTTCCTCTTACTCCTCCTTTAAAGCTTTTGATTCATAGGTATCATCTTTACTGGTGGCAATGACATCCCAAGCAACATCAAAAAAACATGTTGAAGTAGCCCAACTACATTGAAAGAAGCACCCCTACCCATTTGCATACCACCAATTTCCTTTAAGATACCACTTTATGCATTCTTTGTTGCCATGTTGTTCAACATTTTTTATATACCATGGCACTATCTACACCCATCCGAGTACCATTACCACCTTTAAATATAGAATCATTGTTATTCCACACCAAGGGCATCCCATCTTCTTCATCAGACACTAAAATGAAGATGATATTGACTCTTTTGAAGGAGTATCAAATGGATTTTGAGAAGGCCAAGGTTAGAGTAGAGTAACCAGGGGCAAAAGATTTAGACATAGATGAGCTTACAAGATTACAAAAGGAACTGCATGAAGAGCGAGTGAAACATGCAGAGACAAGAGAAAGCTAGCCACATAAGAAGACATGGTTAGGTTATCATCATATAAAAGTACTCTCTCTATCAGAGAATCTTTATTAAAGATACAACTACAAATGAAAACAAATGAGGCCAAAAAAAGTAAAAAAGATCATGAGTACATGCTAGAGCAATTCTCAAACACTCAAAGCCTAACATTCACTAAAATTATCAACCCATTCCCAACATATTCTTTAAAGTTTCTACCATATGATCATAACTGGAAGAGCAGATGCACTTGCAACAACCATAGTTCTAAGGTAAAATGGAAAATTTGAGAAGATTGCTACACGAGGCAAGGAGTGCTTTTGATCCTAGTTTACTACAAGCTACCTGTGGACGTGCAAAAATAATAATGTTGGTGCAAAAAATCACAAATTGATGCTTATGAAGACCAAAAACAAAGTCAAGCAAGTATATGGATAAAGTCAAAGAGAAGTTTTGTTGCAGATAAAGTTCAAGAAGAATGAAGAGAGTCATGAATAAAGAGCTTGAGATATGATTATGCATACATTCACTTAAACGGATACCAATAAGTGTCCCATATTTAGAAGTAATCTAGGAAATCCATAAGACAAGTGCACATAAATGTATTAATCATGATCTATTTGAAGCATTTTGATGATGATGCACCATATTGGATTCTCCTTATCAAGAGCTCCATGATGATACCCTTGCAGTAGAAAATTGAGCTCTAGATGCCATACGCAATACTCCACACATCCCTGTAGAATACGCAAAAAACACAGTACACAGAGAGTAGGAACACATATTTCTAAGGTTTTACAAATGTGATCAAACTTAAATTCTATGGTTAACTAGGCCACCATATGTTTTATTAAACAACATATACAAAAGTGTATGATGGCCATTTGGACTTTCACATGGACACTAATGATAACAATCTCCCACTAAAGGCCAATATGGCCAAAGTGAATATGGGAGAAAAAATAAAGAATCATAAAGAATACTTGAGTGAAAGTATACAAACTATACCTCACCTGATGGGCATGTTACACAGTATACAAATAACTATGTATCATGAATCAAGTAACCCCCATCAAGTGATAACAATGTCAAAAGCTATCCTATGGTAGAGGTTTAGTCAAAGCATCTATAGCATTAACTTGAGTATGAACCTTCTCAAGAATAATGCACTCAGTGGCTAAACATTCTCTAATGAAGTGATACCTCACCTCAATGTGCTTGTATTTGCATGATAGACCTGATTCTTAGCCAAAGCAATGGCAATCTGACTATCATTGAGAAAATGAGGTACATGTTGAGGTGGATCCATATCACAAGCAAGACAAGAAAGCCACAATGCTTCCTTACATGTCTCAATTGCTGCAACATACTCTACTTCTATAGTGGAAACAGTTGTCAATTCTTGAAGATGAGATCTCCAAAAGATAGAACCTCCAAACAAATGAAAAATTTACCCTAATGTAGGCTTATGATTGTCCACACAACCAGCATAATCAAAATTTGTGTAACCAAGAGTGGATGCCTTCCCTCTACCCAAGCATAGACACTTGTCCTTAGTGCCACTTAGATATCTCAAAATCATCTTGACCACTTCCCAATGCTTCTTGCATATGGACAGTAGCCTTGAGAAGTCATAAAAGAATCAAAATTTTGATATCATTGTCTAGGGGACTGTTTAAGTCCATATAAGCTCTTCTTGCTCTTACAAACTAGAATTTCTTTGCCAAGAACTACATAACCCTCTCGTTGTTCCATATAGATCTCATTCATAAGATCTCCATGCAAGAAAGTAGTTCTCACATCCATTTGGACTAGCTCCAAGTCCTTAGTTTCAACGAATCCAAGCAACATCTCCAAGGTAGTCATCTCGAACACTAGAAAGAAGTTTTCCTCAAAATAAACACCATGTTGTTGCTTCAAACACTTTGCAACCAGTCATGCTTCATAATTTCGAGAGTAAAGATAGATAGATAGATAGATAGATAGATAGATATATAGATAGATAGATAGATAGATAGATAGATAGATAGATAGATAGATAGATAGATAGATAGATAGATAGATAGATAGATAGATAGATAGATAGATAGATAGATAGACACATAGATAGACAGATAGATTGGCAGATAGACTTATGATTTTCCCGAATTAATACTCAAAATACACATAAAATGACTAATTTTTGCATAAAATCCTATTTTTTATACAAATTAGACCCATCATTTGAAGGTAGAGTGGTATTCAAATATTGTCGGCATTAGATAACCTTCATGATTTTTCACATATTTTTTAGAGCTCATTTTGGCCTCCAAATGAGCCCTAGGACCCAATTTAAGATTAGAATAGACATTTGGTGTAGACATAGTTGTTCAAAACTCTATAAAAATGAAAGGGGTCTCATTTGTTAGAGCTTGCATGTTGGAGCTTGGAGATCGGGGTAAGTTTTGACCTCTTCATTTCTGAGCAATACAAGGAGCTTGTTGGAACAATTGTGTGTCTTTTCTACATGTGAATGTGTGTGTGTATTCATTTGTGTATGCTTGGATTCTCTTTTTGTGGATGTGTGTGATTTCTAATCTTTTAATGTATGGTCATCATACCACCAATTAGTTGCTCTTTGGATTCACATATTTGTGTGAGGATATTCCCACTTGATATCGATATCTTGGATGTGCATGTATGTCTATGGCAAATGCCATGTAACCATTTCAAGAACATAGAAATCAATATTTATGAAAATCAACATTTATTTTACAGTGTTCATTCAACAAAACATCATAAATATTTTTTTCTTGAATGAATCATTCATTTTGCATTCGTGACTTCAATCAATTATTGTGCAATAAACTGAAGAGGATGGACCAATGAGAGGAGGGTGGTGACTTCCATCTAGTGGCTTAATCACATAGGCTAGGCATAGGTTTCCCTTGTTTTTGTGTGGTCAAACATGAAAACATGAGGGAGAATTTATGGGTTTCCTTTTGTGAGTTGTTTTGAAAATCTTGAAAATCATTTAGAGCCCTTGGATTTCTTCAAAGATCCAAAGGCTAAGGTAAAATGGTAAAAGTCAGGGCTACTCTGATCTTGGGCCCTTTTATTGACTTGAGTACAAAGGCTAAGATCAAAGCAATGATTGTGAATTGTGCCAATGCATCTATACCATTGGATCACGTTGGAAATCAAGCACTCTACTTTGAATTTGTTGAAAGAAAGTGCTTGCATCATTAGCCTTTGGATGGAGCCAAGATCCCGTGGCTGAAATTGTTCATGTAGAGCACATTGGTGCCTTTTAACTGTGATCATTAGATGAGATCCAATGGCCGGCATTCATTTGCAAATTGATCTTAGCCCCATTTGTGGCCAGTCGTCTGATCTAATCACACCTAATGGGTAGAAAAGCTATAGAGAGTGTGCAAATCTATTATCCCCACTCCCATGACATTATATGCCCTCTCTATCTCACTTTGAAATTTTTCAACATGCACCATTGATCGAATCAACCCAAAGGTCAAGATTTCTCATGTCATGATAGTTCATAGAGAATTTTGCACTAGATACAAGTTGCCTCCTAATCTCACATATTAAGCTCTTTAATCCTTAAAAATTAGGGATCATTACAAGGCACATAAAAGGTCCATTTTCCCCCTAATATTATAATCTTTTTTCTTGGAAATTACTAGATAATGTCATCTTTTTGTACAAAGAAATGATGATCATCATAGACATGACCTATTGACAATGGCGCATGAGTATAAGCACCATGAAGATATTTCATTTGCAAAGCATAATCTATATAATACACTCTTGTGGTGCTTGAAGGAGGGGAAAGACTAAGGTTCAGGTTATCTTCAACAAGTTTTGGGCCCTCAAAGCTTCATTCTTTTCTTTCAAAGACTATTTTTGAAGCATTTTTGGGGTGATTTTTGGAGCCATTTTGGAGTACTTTTCTGCATGGTTCTCTACACAAAGGTCCAAGAACATCGAAGAGAGTGTTCTTTGTACTTCTTCAAAAATGAATTTTCATCTTTTGGGCTGTGATTTCGGCCATACTAGTTAATCTACATGTCTCTCGAAAGGTTCTAGTTATGGTGGGAGAAACCATCGCAAGTATATGTAGGCCATTTTACTACGTATATTGAGCACATACACACTATGTATGCTTCTATGGATACCATTTATGTACGTCCATGTGGTCATTGATATAGCAGTTATGTTTTTGCATAATGCCTTTTATAAAGAAGGTCATGGTGAGGCTTTCTTAAGTAGGAGACACGTAGATGTCGGGGTCTCTTTGGTGATGTAGGTGGAAGAATTATCCAGCCTCACCATAGGAGATGTATGATAGTTGTTCATAGGTGCTCGATAAGCCTAGTTGGCTTCTTTTGGGTGATTGATTATATGCAATGGAGTCGATGATTCACTATGCAGGTAAACATGTCACTAGTTGTAGTTTTTGTGAGATTTTGATACTAGTCATATGCTCATTTTGCAAGGGATACTCTGGCAAAAGTTTTTCCAAATTTTTGGTTTTTTCAACTATAAAGTGGTCAAATTTACTTCTTGATACACTTATTGGTGTGAGCACATTTATTCTCACATAATCCTTTTCCTTGGTCATTACTGTTCATTAATTCATTTTTCTGGGAAGACTATTGAATTCTCTCCTAGAATCTAAATCTTGGTCATCCTTCTTTGAGCCTTAGTGGTGTTTGGAATCTTATAGCTCCATAACCATTGTATTTAGTTCTCTACCATCATGGCATCAGAGGTCTCAAGCACGTCTGGTGGATCATGGTCTAGTGCTAGTGTTCCGAGGAGGAGCTATAACTTGCAAGGAAAAGACCATTTTGAGATGTGAAAATTTGATGGCACAAACTTTTCTCTATGGATGAATTAGATTAAAGATGTGTTGAGTTAGAGGAGGCAATGGAAGCCAGTAAATGGAATCTCAAAGAATCCTACTGACATGAATGAAGATGATTGGGATGAGTTAGATGAAATGGCCAAGTATACCATTTGCTTGCACGTGGAAAATAATGTTTACTTTATAGTATTAGATTGTGAAAGTGCAGAGGATCTTTGGAAGAAGTTATCAAATACATATGAAAAAGAGATGGTATCAAATAGAGTGTACCTGATGAGAAAATTATATGACCTTAGCATGAAGGACATAGATAGTGTTGCTGCTCATCTAAATGAGCTTGATGCTATATTCTCCCAGACAAAGGCTCAAAAAAATTATATGGATAATGAAATGAAAGCAGTCTTGTTGTTATGCACCTTGCTATCATCATGGGGCACATTTTTCACAGCTATTAGCAATAGTGATCTTGGTGGTAAACTGGTCTATGATGACATATGTGGAGCACTTTTGAATGAGGAGATTCATACAAAATCTATGGTTGGCACTCAGAGTGGAGATGCATATAAGGTTTGTGATTCTTACCAAGAAAAGAATCAACAACATGGCACGAGCAAGAACAAGGAAAATAATGGTCAATAGAATAAGACTATAAGTAAATCAAGGAAGAGGGATATCAAATGCCATTATTGTCATAAGAAAGGACACGTGAAGAAAGACTATTATGCATTACTAAATGCTAAAGGTGAAGTACAAAATGTTGATGAGCATGTTAAATAGCTACCTGCACCATCTACTTTGACTGTGAAGATTGAAGAAAATAATGCTATTTTTGATGATGCAAATGTGTTGACACTTGATAGCACTATGCCAACTGAGGCTTTTATGGTTGATTCTCTTTCCCACACGTGGCTGCTAGATTTTGGTGCTTCTTTCCATGTGACACCACATAGAGAATGGTTCTCTAATTATGTAGCAAATTCTCTTGGTACCGTGAGACTTGGTGACTCTTACCAATGTGCCATTGTGGGGATTGGAGATGTGGTTGTGTTGTTCATTGATGGTTCTAAATTTACTATCCATAATGTACGCCATGTACCTTAATTATCATTCAATTTGATGTCAATTGGCCAACTTGATGACCTTGGTTACAAGGTGGTCTTCTATGCTCAGTCCTTTCGCATATCAAAGAGAAATATGGTCATTACAATAGGAAGAAAAGTTGGATAACTTTATCCTTTATTTGTATCACAAAAAGAACACTTGTGAGCTATTACTGAATAGCCTATGGCTTGTATTTTGCATGGTCGTTTGGGCCATATATCACAGAGTGGAATGGGAAATCTTTCTCATTCTCGCTAGTTACTTGTGTTCTTTCTCTAATTTTTCATTTTGTGAGCACTATCAATAGAAAACAAACTACAAATGTGCACAAGTCGCACATGGACTCTTCAATTCAGCCTTTAGATCTTGTTCATACAGATGTGTGTGGTCCTATGCCCACAAGGTCATTAGGTGGTTCTCTTTACTTTGTCACTTTCATAGATGATGCTACTAGAAAATTCTAGGTATATCCTATCAAAGAAAAGGATGAGGTATTCCCTATGTTCAAAAAATGGCTTGCTTCAGTTGAGACTAAAAGAGGAACTAAGCTTAAGGCTTTATGTTTAGATAATGGGGGTGAGTATACCTCATATGAGTTCAGCCTTTTCTATCAGTCTAGAGGCATTTGTAGAGAGTTTACGACTCCTTATACCCTAATACAGAATGGTGTAGCTGAAAGGATGAATAGAACCATTCAAGATAGAGTAGTTTCTATGTTTCATCATGCAAACCTTTCACAAGGCTTTTGGGCAAAAGCAGTATTGAGTGCAATTCATGTGATTAACCATTCACCTAGTACTACCAAAGGTCTGAAAGTGGCACAAGAGATATGGATAGGGAGGCCACCATATTATGATCATCTTCAAGCTTTTGGGTGTGAAGCATATGTTCATATAACCAAAAATCTTATATAGAAGTTGGACCATAAGTCAAAGAAATGCATTTTTCTTGGAAATGGTCGAGAAGGACATTGTGGATATCGCTTATGGGATCTTGAAAAACAACTTGTGATCAGAAGTATTGATGTATTTTTCAATGAGTCTAAGATGCATAAACAACCCATTAAAGAGGTTGAAGTGAGAAGCGTGATATCTGAGGATACTAGTCCTCTAGTTAGAATGCACAGAAATGCTGCACATAGGGATGTTCAAGAGAATGTCCGATCAAATTAGTCTCCAAATGTTCTTGTTCAACAACCATTGAGACACTCTACACATGTCTCACATCCACCTGATAGAGATGTTCCAGGTTTTAATTTTGTTATGCTAACAGATGCTAGTGAGCCTTCTTGCTACAAAGAGGCTATGTAGACAATGGACCATGTCAAGTGGGAGCATGCCATGAAGAGTGAGTTGGATTCTATTCATAAGAATGGTACTTGGGATTTAGTACCTTTGCCAAAGGGTAGGAAAGCTTTACCATGTAAATGGATATATAAGTTGAAATTCACATCAGATAGTGCTTCTCCAAAGTATAAAGGATGAATTGTTACAAAGTGTTTTAAGCAACAACATGGTGTTGATTTTGAGGAAATCTTCTCTCAAGTGGCCAAGATGACTACTCTCTGCAGGTTGCTTGGATTCATTGCAATGGAGGACTTAGAGCTAGTCCAAATGGATGTGAAAACTGCTTTCTTGCATGGAGATCTAACAAATGAGATCTATATGGGACAACCAGAGGGTTATGTAGTTCTTGGCAAAGAAAGTCTAGTTTTTAATCTCAAGAAGAGCTTATATGGACTTAAACAGTCCCCTGGATAATGGTACCAAAGCAGTGAGGATCATTGTCTCTACACAAAGAGATGCGCAGATGGCAGCTTGATATGCTTGATACTTTATGTCGCTGATATGTTGATTGCTAGGAAGTCCTCTTATGACTTGTCAATTCTCAAGAAAAATTTGATTCAGACATTTGATATGAAGGATTTGGGGGATTTCAAACATATTCTTGGCATGCACATTACCCGTGATAAGAGTAAAAGTTGCATATACTTATCTCAAAGTGAGTACATGTCTAAAGTACTTCATAGTTTCAATATGCAATGTGGAAAGGCACTGAGTACACTTTTACCCACATATTTGAAAATGAGCAAGGATGATTGCCCCAAATCAGATGAGGAAAAGGCATTCATGACCAAAATTCCTTATCAAGTTGCTATTGGTAGTCTCATGTATGCTATGGTAGCTACCAGACATTGCATTTGCTGTGGGAGTTGTGAGCAGATATATGTCTAATCCTAGAAAGAAACATGTGGTCAAGATGATTTTAAGATATCTAAGTGGCACTAAGGACAAGTGTCTATGCTTAGATAAAAGGAAAGCATCCATTATTGGTTACATAGATTCTGACTATGCTAGTTGTGTAGACAATTGTAAGTCTACATCAGGGTACATTTTTCATTTTGTTGGAGGTGCTATCTCTTGGAGATCTCATCTTCAAGAATATACAATTGTTTCCACCATAGAAGCAGAGTATGTTGCAGCAAGTGATGCATGTAAGCAAGCATTGTGATTTTCTCGTTTTGCTTATGATATGGGTCTACCTCAGCATGCACCTCATTTGCTCAGTGATAGTTAGAGTGCCATTACTTTGGCTAAGAATCTGGTCTATCATGCAAAGTCCAAGCACATTGAGGTAAGGTATCACTTCATTAGAGATTGCTAGCCACTGAGTGCATTATTCTTGAGAAGTTTCATACTTGAGATAATGTTGTAGATGCTTTGGCTAAAGCTCTACCACATGATAGCTTTCGACACTGTTGTCACTTGATGGGGGTTACTTGATTCATGATCTTACATAGTCACTTGTATACTATGTAACATTCCCATCAGGTGGGAGGTATAGTTTGTATACTTACAATCAAGTATTCTTTATCATTTTTTTATTTTTCTCCCATAGTTACTTTGGAGATATTGGCCTTTAATGGGACATTGTTGTCATTAGTGTCCATGTGAATGGCCAAATGGCCACCGGAAACTTTTGTATATGTTCTTTAATAAAACATATAATGGCTTGTTCAACCACAAAGTCTAAGTTTGACTACATTTGTAACACCTAAGAAGTTTGTGTTTGTGCTCCCTGTGTATTGTGTTTTTTTGTGTATTTTGTAGTCTCTGTGCAGAGGACTGGTTGCGGTGCTAGGAGCTTGGTTTTCTACACTGATGATATCATCGTGGAGCTCTTAAGAAGGAGAGCATACTGTGGTGCATCACCATCGAAATACTTACATGTGTCTATCTACCATATCTTATGAGATCTTGACAAATATTCCCAAATCTCAAGAAAGTGGAGGCGTGGGAATTTCTACATGGGGTTTTCTCATGATTTTGCAAAAAGAGAATTATTTACAAGGTTCCAAGCCTTAGTCTTGGAGAATTATCCAAAAGGGGCCTAGGAGGGTGTTCTCATGTGCAAGCCTCCAATATACATAGCAGGGGTATCTTCATGAGCAAAAGAGGGTTCCTATGCACAAGAGTGTGTGCACACCCTATAACCCAACACTCTCCTCCTCCTAGACTTTTTCATCCTCAACAAAGCTAAGAGAAGAGGGTCATACAGAGCTGAACAGGTCCAAGTGTGAATCTTCAAGTCTTCCAAGCTTTGAGACTATGTCTGCTTTCAAGGTGTTATAGAGTCTATTAGTGTTGAGCGACTCAATCCTCCTCAGAGGTAATCAGCCTAGAATTCATCCCACTGAGCAATCCTTTGTAGGATTGGAAAAACTTTCACAGGGAGCTCCAAAGCCTGAAAATTACACATAAAAAGCAAGTGGACTGTATTTGATTGAAAAGAAGAGACCAATAAGCATGTATTCCCTATAACTTGTGGTTTCGCTCTTGAGAGAAATATCAAGTCCTACAAGACTTTGCTCCATAGTGATTAATCCTCATTAAGATCTTCATTCCCCTGCAATCCAAAAAAAAAGCTCCAAAAGGCAATGAACCTAATAAAAGCAAGAACCTATAGCACTCCATTTCTCATGCATCATTGCCATGCCAAAATCATGTAGTCATCCCTATTGTGTTATCAAACAAATGCATGTGTGACAGTTAGAAAGCTCCTTGGTTTACAATTTTTAAGACATGGGACTACCATGTGTATCATTTGTAAAATAGATAGTCATGACATATGAGCAAAGAACATAATAGCAACTCATGGAAACGTTCAAGTCAATGCAAGGGATGTCATGGTCCCAAATCAATGTGGGGAGATATCCTGAGTGGGTAGGAGTTGTGGACACCATCCCCAAGGGGCAGTCACAAAACCAAGAATCCACCCCACAACAAAGACACCATATGTGGTGAGTGCTCCCCAAAAGAGCTCCAATCCTGGGACAACAACAAGGGATGATAAGAAACAAAATGTTTGAAAAGCATGAATACCACTCAAGGAGATCAAACATCAAGAGAGCATGGGATGAAAGTTTATTAGAGGAGATCACCCCCAAGTTCGATGTGTACCAAGGGTGGCCTTACAACACCACCTTGAATACTTGTGTCCCATAGCCTTACACCACTAATGGTCATAGTATGATGTCCCAAGATTGATGGGGATTTCTAAGATGCTTGAACCCTCCATGTCATGAAGTGCATCATCACAAATCCAAGGTTTCTTGGATGCGATCCCAACCTATGGGCAATCACAATAAATTGTCCTAGAGGTAGCTCCCAAGGATTCCCAAAACCTGTAAAAACCTCAAGAGGATAGTCAAGAAATACTTTTAATTTCAATACCCAAAAGTGGACATACATCAAAAATATATTCTGTAACTTTTTAGGTATAAGAAGGAAGCCTTAAGTTCTTGAACAATCGACCACCTTGGTTATGTGCATTTGACTAGCTCCAAGTTTTGTATGAGTGTAAGCACATATAAAGTTTCCCAATGCAAGTTACAAGATGAGTTTGATTGAACAAATATGTGAACTACACACAAGAATTGAAACATATAGATAAGGAACATGGTAATTGTGGTACTTATATTAGTTGGTACAAACTGGTATCATTGTGGGTACAAGTCTTGGCCCTCATCCCCACTTTCACCTTATGTAGAACTTCCTTCCATATCAGTCAAACTTGCCATATGTGCAACACAATTCCAAGGATTTTAGTCTTCATGCAACATGCATAGCAAGGTAAAGGGTCATGGACATGATCCCCATGAGGGAAAGTCACATAGAATGCCATTCATAAGATGTAATCTATCCTTCATGACTTTCTAACCTGAAATGTGATTAAAAATAGTAGAGAATAGATCCATATCCAAGCAGGCACTTGTGAAGCAAAGGACTATTAGAACCTTCAAATTGAGAGCATAAATGGTGTGTACACTAAAGCGTGGGAGTGATGTGAGTGACCAAGTGAGCCAACATCATGTCCACCTATCATTGTCGCCTATGAAAGTGAAGTACACAAACATAATGACCATGCAAAAAAATGGTGCAAAGAAAACATATAACCTTTGTCATTCCTCAAGCATACCAGAAACACAAATGATTACCCAACCTCCAAATAGTGTTCTTTCCAAGGTGTAGGTAGAGTTTTGGACACCATCCCCTCATGGGTCAATTAGAAAACCATCATCCAAGAGTGTCTTTATAGTGGTATGCTTCAAAACATGTAATAAAAAGTAGAAGCTCAAAAAGGGAATATGCATGTGTGACATAGAACATGTTGGAGAGCATGATGTGGGTGGGGTTCATTAGTGCTTTCTACAGATGTCATAGCTTTTATTCCTTTGATCTAGAATGTGTGGTGTGGACATTGAGTGTTAGAAAGAACACATCATTTCATATGTGAGCCACATCATTTCACATAAGACATTGTAAGGACTATAAGTGGATAGGGAATGCAAAGATGATTATTTCTTGCTTTGGTACTAGCAGAAAAGAAAGACTTGAGGGCATCCCAAGTCTCTTGAGATGTCTTGCATCCTCTAATATGTGGTAATAGAAAGTCAGAGATAGAGCTTAGTATGTACGACCTTGCTTGAGCATCCCTTGCACACCAAAGTGTGAGCTTATCTATCTCCTCTTGTGTAGGTCCTCCTTTGGATCTTGGAATAGGCATAGATTCATCACTTGCTAGAATTCCATAACGATTTCTACGTTGCAAATAGGCCTCCATTTTGATTTGCCAAGCCGCACAGTTGTGTCGATCAAGCTTCTCGATCATTGAGGGAAAGCTCACATCTTGATCTAGCTCTGATACCACTGAAAGAAACTAGGAGAAGCTTGTAGGAGGTAGAAAAGTGTGTTTCAAAGCGACGAAGTTTGGTCTAGCCAACCGGCACAAGTCCAATCCTTGAGCTTATGGAGACTCAAATAGACATTATAGGCATGCGATAAGTGCAAAGAAATGCACTATGTACTGATGGAGAGTGTTAATCTCCAAAAGAACAAGCTACTCTTGAAGTTAGAGCACCTCTATATCAAGAGTAACTCAAAACCTTCACAAATTTGGAGGATCAATACTCAATTTCCAAATTCTTGAACAAACTGTGAAGAAGGTGACTACACAGAAAGTCTACTGCACATAACTCACTCATTGACTTATCAAATGTGTAAATTTTTTTATAAAACTTTGCACAAGGTGTCATCTATAGTTTGCACACCTCCTCCAAGTTAAATCATTCCAAAAGACTCAGTAGATCTTGAGAAATGATCTTAACAAGTCACCTATGTCTAAAACTGTAGTTATTTACAATCGACTTTGACACCTACAACTTCTAAAGCTTGGTTCTCCCAAACTAGAACCCATTTAATCAAATTCTTTTAGCCATAGGTAGCCTACCTTCCAACTTAAAGAATGAGTGCTTGCTTGCTCAAAACTTTACACTGTGGAAGGAGAATTGACCAAAACAGTAGCATCAAATTTTGCACCTCCTGTAACTTCTCTTCTTTACATTTACACATGTAAATGTTCCTACACTCAATTCTCTCAACCTGATCACAATTAGAAGCTAGAAATTTGTACAGAGGTCAATCAACTATAGACTTAGACATTTACAAAAGCATTTCACAAAAGCTTTAACACAGAAGGAGAACGCTCAGAAATATCGGGTGCAACTTTTCTTCATTTTTGGAAAACTTTACATCTGAGTGATGAGAGATATCTTAATCACTTCTAAAGTGTCTAAATGACTCATACAACTTCTAATTTCTCTATTCACATGCTCTCTCATATTTTCCCCGACATTTTCCCTTGTATACAAAAGTATAAGTGAGCTAACTCTAAATTAATATACATATGTATACACATCTTCATTCTCTGAACATGTACTTCCTTCATGCTTCATATCTTGATCTTTTCTTCAGTCCTTGACTTCAAACCTTCATCAAAACTTCAATTGTTGATTGCCTTGCACCAACAACTCCCTCTCAATCATCAATTGAGGTTTTCTCTATCTTCTTTATGCTTGCCATGTCTTTGAATCTCTGTAGCTTTGGTCCATCCAAGCTTTTAGTTAGCATATAAGCTATCTGATCTTTTGTTGAAGTATGTATGACTTCAATCTCTTTATCCATCACTTTCTCTCTTAGAAAATGATACTGAATCTCAATGTGTTTAGTCCTGGCATGAAAAACAGGATTAGCAGCTAAATACAATGAACTCATGTTATCTCCATGAATAGTGGGTGTACTCTGAATGATGTCAAAACTCTTCATAAGAGTCTTAAGCCATATCACTTCCTTTGCAGCTTCAACCATACCTTTGTACTCAGCCTCTGCAGATGATAAAGCAACTGTGTGTTGCTTCTTTGAACACCATGAAATTAACTTATCTCCCACATAACACAAGTATCCATAAGTTGATCTCCTATCATCAGGATTACCTGCCCAATCTGTATCACTATATATCTTGATGTTTGTATCTGATGTAAAACCATAATACAAACCTTCTTTGAGTGTACCCTTAATGTACCTCAACACTCTTTGTCCTGCAACCCAATGTTCTTTTCTAGGACAATGCATGAATTGAGATAATACTCCAACTGCATATGACAAATCAGGCCTAGTTTATGTAGCATAGATCAAACTACCTACCAAACTTTGATATAGCTTCATGTCTTTGAACTCTTCTCCTCCATATCTGCTCAATTTGTGATTCACCTCCATTGGAGTAGGTGCTACCCTGCAATCATCCATTTTAAACTTGAGCAACAAGTTTTTCAAATACCTTTCTTGAGTTATATACACTCCATGTTGAGTGTATGAGATCTCCATGCCCAAGAAATATGACAAGGCTCCCAAGTCACTAATCTTGAACTCTTTCTCCATTTGCTTCTTTAGCCTTTGAATGCCTTTCTCATCTGTACCTGTAAGAATTATATCATCAACATATATGCACATGTAAATGAACCCATCATCACTTGCTTTAACAAGCAAGCTATTATCTGCTTTAGATACTTGAAAACCAAGTTCCTTCAAGAACTTTACAAGTCTATAATTCCATGCCCTTGGGGCCTGCTTCAAACCATACAAAGCTCTCTTGATCTTACATACATGATCTGGATAACTTTCATTTCTGAATCCTTGTGGTTGCTCCATGAAAACATCATCTAAAATGTAACCATTTAAAAAAGCATTCTTCACATCTAATTGACATAATTTCCAACCTTTACATGCAGCAATAGCTATGAGTGTCCTGATGGTTGTCATCTTTGCCACATGAATATAAGTCTCATCATAATCTATACCATATGTTTGAGCAAAACCTTTCACAACAAGTCTAGCTTTACATCTAGACACACTTCCATCTGCAAACCTCTTTGTCTTGTAGACCCATTTGCATCCAATGATCTTTTGACTATTTGGTTTAGGAGCCAAATCCCATGTCTCATTCTTCATCAATGCATCATACTCTTATCTATCTATCTATCTATCTATCTATCTATCTATCTATCTATCTATCTATCTATCTATCTATCTATCTATCTATCTATCTATCTATCTATCTATCTATCTATCTATCTATCTATCTATCTATCTATCTATCTATCTATCTATCTATCTATCTATCTAAATATCTATCTATCTATCTATCTATCTATCTATCTATCTATCTATCTATCTATCTATCTATCTATCTATCTATCTATCTATCTATCTATCTATCTATCTATCTATCTATCTATCTATCTATCTATCTATCTATCTATCTATCTATCTATCTATCTATCTATCTATCTATCTAAATATCTATCTATCTATCTATCTATCTATCTATCTATCTATCTATCTATCTATCTATCTATCTATCTATCTATCTATCTTTCTGTCCATCCATATCTCTCTCCATCTATCTATTTGTCTCTCTATCTATCTGGCTCTCTCTCTCTATCTATCTATCTATCTATCTATCTATCTATCTATCTATCTATCTATCTATCTATCTATCTATCTATCTATCTATCTATCTATCTATCTATCTATCTATCTATCTATCTATCTATCTATCTATCTATCTATCTATCTATC
>CM035440.1:103313690-103356190 GCA_020310875.1 Ceratopteris richardii | reverse complement strand
TATGGCTAAAAATGAGTTTGTGGATGTTTATGTGACATGCATCAAAGATTTCAAAGAGCAATTGACAAACATAGATGAGATTATTCTGGATGCATCACTCATCTCTACATTATTGCAAAAAGGATTTCTAAAATCTGTTCAAAGATTTGCTAATACTCTCCATTTGGTTGCAAAAGGGAATCCGAATATGTATGCATTTGATGAGGTTCTGTCTCTTCTTTTGCAAGAAGAGCAATCTAGAGTAAATAGGAGTGGTTTGATTGAGGGAACACAAGCACTTGCTATCTCACAAAAGGGAAAAAGCAAGTATGGTTCAGCTTTGGGTTCATCAAAACCAAAGCCTCAACCTTCCTCTTCCACTCATTCCTCTAATGATGCCGATTTGAAAAACAGGAAGAGATGCAAATATTGCCGAAAGCCTGGTCATACTTTTGATGAGTATAGTGTAGAAAGCTTGCTAAATGCAATGAAAAGAAGAAGGAATCGGACATGTCTACTGTTGAAAGTTCAAAAAAATGCAAAGAATGATGAAGCTAACATGGCTCAAGATTTTTGGGCATGTGTTGTTACATGCCATTATGATGCATCTTTGCATTCTAAATGTATGGTTGTGAGTGAGGCTGATTCTGATTGGTTCTCTGATAGTGGTGCTTCAAAGCACATAACATCATGCAAAAGATTTTTTGCATCTTTGAAAGATGCACCCAAAGGAGGACATGTGGTGTGTGCAAACAATGCCTCTTATCCTATCATTGGAGTAGGAGAAATTGAGCTAACAACTACAAAAAGAGGTGTGATTCTCTTGAAAAATGCATTGTATGTACTCGATATAAAGAAGAACTTAATTTCAGTTCCGTTGATTGTCAAAGTTGGACTTCATGTACACTTTGTTGATGATAAGTGTATGTTCATGATTTCAACAATGGTGATATTATCTTGATGTCCAGTACATTATGTAATGGTTTGTATCGCATGGATACATATAAGAGGGCTTCCTCAAATGCCTTGGTTGCTCATACTTCTTCCATGGCTGAAATGGAGCTTTGGCATGCTCGTTTTGGTCACTTGAACTTCAATAATTTTTTTTACTTGCAAAAGAAGGACATGGTTATTGGTTTTCCAACACTTGAGTCCATTGAAAAGAATGCATGTGAAGGTTGCATTCTTGGAAAAATGCATCATGCTTCTTTTCCAAAAGATATTCATACACACACAACATGAAAATTATAGCTTGTTCATGGTGATGTATGTGGTCCCTTCAAGACTCTATCTTTTGGGAAGCATGTATATTTTGTTACCTTCATTGATGATGCTACTCACCATACATGGGTGTATCCTATGACAGCAAAGAATGAGGTATTTTCTTGCTTCAAAGCATTTTTAGCTATGGTTAAAAAATTTTCTTTACAAAAGCTTTTGACTCTATGCACAAATTGTATTGGTGAATACATGTCACATGAGTTTAATGTTTTTCTTCATCAAAGAGGTATTGCACACCAATGTAGGGTGCCATATACACCTCATCAAAATGGTGTTGCCAAGCAAAAAAATAGAACACTTCTTGAAATGGCATGATGTATGCTTAAAGGAAAGCACCTTCCTGATAAGTTTTGGATGGAAGCCATCATGTGTGCAAACTATGTGTTGAATCACTGCCTTACAAAAGCATTGAGAGTCATCACTCCTTATGAGGCTTGGAATGGACATAAGCCTATGGTTAGTCATATTGGTTATTTGGCATATGCTCTTGTGCCATCACAACAACGTCACAAACTTGATGGCAAGGCAAAGAGATGTATATTTGTTGGTTATAGTGCTGAAAGTAAGGGATATTGTTTGTACCATCCATTGACAAACACAATTACTATGAGTCGAGATGTGGTATTTGCTAAAAAATTCAGTTTTCCCTCTACTTGAATGCAAAAAGAAAAAAGCCAACAATTAGCTCACAAGATGTGTTCAATACACTCATGCATTTGTTCCAAAATGGACCACTTGACTATGGCCATGTAGACCAACCAATTGAGGTTCAAAGGGCTGAAAAATTCCAAAAAAATAGAGCTAAAAATGCAGAGAATTTCCAACCAAATATGGATGAAATTTTTCAGCCAAAGATTGTCAAAACTATTGGAAATTTCCAGCCACATATGGCCGAACATTTGCATCAAAATATGGCTGAAAATGAGCATGAAATTCAGCCCATCCACGATATAGATGTTGATGATGTATTACATAATGAACACATGTCTATCAAGAGTGCACAAAGTATGCCAAAGTGGCTAAAACAAACTTTGCAGGATAGCAAATGGAGTGCACCTTTACTTGGTAGAACAAGATCAAGCTGTGGATGATTCTCTTATTGCAATAGCATGTAATGAAGAGCCACTTACTTTTGAAGATGCATGTAATGATCCACAATGGATGAGTGCTATGCAATCAAAAATGAATTCCATAGATAGGAATGGTACTTGGGAGTTATGTGAATTGCCAAAAGGAGAAAATACCGTTGGTACAAAGTGGGTTTACAAGATTAAGAGAAAGTCTGATGGTAGCATTGATTGTTACAAAGCCAGATTGGTTGCCAAAGGATATGTGTAACAATATGGCATTGACTAGGAGGAAACTTTTGCACCTACTTCACACATGACTACCATTTATACCTTGGTCGCATTACCACAATTATGGAAATAGTTGGCAAGACAGTTGAAATTAGAAAATGAGAAGAATAACAAGAAAAATAGAGAAACTGAAGTCGGTTCTACCATGCAAATACTTTTTGACAAAGTCAAAGAATTTAGTGAGGGGATGAGGGCAACACATGCTTGCCCATCACATATAATGGATACATGACCAAAGCTATTTTAGACACCGGGGCAGGTGTAGGCATAGCCACCAAAGAAATTTGGGAGAAGTGGGGAAAGCCAACCTTGCGACCAAAATGTATGGAGCTTCACTTAGAAAATGGACATGTAGAGACAAGATAAATTTGCATATATTCTCATATAGGGATGTACCCCCACTACAATGGAACCCCATACACAAGGAAGAGGATGATTTTTCAATTCATAGTGTGGGTTCAAGTGACCAATCATGGATGCACGAAGATGGTCAACTATGGATGTGTAAGGAAGCAAAAAGAGAAGAGAGAAAAACTCAAATATGGCCCATTGGACATCAAAATTATAGACCAGTAGATGATCCTATGTATATGCCTCAAGTTTTTTCGGATGAAGCATTTGAACCACACGGTTGGATGGAGATTCTAGCCACATTAGATGTGTGAGTAAGCAAGGAGGTATTAACCATAAATGGATGTGTGGATGAAGAAGCTTATGATGTGAGTTTTTACATGGTAGTCCTTCAGGAAGTAGAGACAAGAGAATTTTTAGAAAAGGAATGGAAGGAGGAGTATGAAAGCATAGAAATGAAACCAAAATTTGACTCGGAGGAATGGTATTTGGAAGCAATTCAAACTGATGAAAAAGGAAAAACACCCAAGGTATTAGCAATAGAAGCAACCCAGACAAGACCGAACAATGAAGAGACGTTAGATAAGGCTGAACCAACCCATACCTTTTTGAAGTCCTAGAGCACTTCAAAAGATATGAAGTAGAAGAGAGGAAGATAGCTATTCAGATGCCTAAAAGGGAGGCCAAAGAAGGAGAAGCATACGATAACAAGGAGCAAACGAAGAAAGTGGTAGTGACCATAGAAGATGGAGAAGAGAGATGTACATACATTGGAAAGGACGTGTCACCGAAAGAGGAAGAGGGAATGATAAGCCTAATTCGAGATCAAGACGTGTTTTCATGGACCTACAAGGACCTCAAAGATGTAGATCCATCCATTTGTTCTTATCAAATCCCAATGACACCAGATGCAAAACCATCGAAACAACGCCCTTACACTTATAATGATGTCTATTCAGCAAAAATTAAGGAGGAGATAGACAAGCTATTAGCAGCTAGATTCATTCATGAGATTGAACACACTGAATGGGTGTCATTATTAGTGGTTTTACCCAAGAAAAATGGGAAATTAAGAGTGTGTATAAACATGAAGAAAGTAAACACAGCCACAATCCGTGATAGCTACCCATTACCTATTACTGATCATCTCTTGGAAAGAGTTGCGGGGAAGGAAGTCTATAGCTTCCTAGATGGATTCTCTAGGTACAACCAAGTAGCCATTGCTACATAGGATCAACATAAGACAACATTCGCAACTGAATGGGGAGTCTATGCTTTTTAGAGTGATGCCATTCAGACTCACAAACACCCCTGCTACTTTCCAAAGATTGACGTGTCACGTCTTTAAAGAGTTTCTAAGGAAGAGTATGGAAGTATACATAGACAACTTTATGCACATACTCAGGTAAGAGACATGAATACATTCTGGAGTTACGAAGGATATTTGAGAAGTGCTGACAGTATCAAGTGTGCCTGAATCATGAGAAATGTGTCTTTATGGTAAGACAAGGAAAGATCCTAGGACACATCGTATCCAAGAATGGAATTTCCACTGACGAGGATAAGGTAAAGGCGATCCTAGAGCTTCCAAGACCAAAAAATGCTAAGGAAGTGCAAGATTTTATGGGTCATTGTGGATACTATCTTAGATTCATTCACATGTATGCCATAATTGTCAAGCCTCTATATGGATTATTAACCCAATTTATGTGGATGAATGAGTGTGAGAACGTGTTTAACGAATTGAAAGGACGGTTAAGTACAACACCTATTTTGAAGATAGCCAACTGGAATAAACCATTTCATATCCATCTAGATGCCTCTAACTACGCAATAGGATGCATCCTAGCTCAACCTACAGATGAAGGAAAATTAGACCACCATTTTGCTTATGCAAGCTGACGACTAAGCCAAGCGGAAAGAAACTATATGACTATGGAACGAGAAGGTTTAGGAATGGTGTATGCAATCAAGAAATTTAGACTCTACCTTTTAGCGAACAAGTTCAAGTTCTTCATCAACGATCAGGCCCTATTGTACCTAGTCAATAAGCCCTATAATACAAGAAGACTAGTAAGATGGTTTCTATTACTGATGGAGTTCGACTTCGAAGTAGTGGTCAAAAAAGGGAATACCCATTTAAGAGCCGATCATTTTTCTAGGTTAACACATGGAGAACCACCTAACAGAGTAGCTGATGATCTACCAGATACTTATTTATTCAACTTGGAAGTATGTCCTAAGTGGGCAAAAAAGTTAGTTCCAATACTCACACATGGACTACAAACGTCAAATCAACAAGGATGCTAGGAAGGGATTTCTACAATCACGTAACTTGCACATTGTGGTGGGAAGTGTGTATTTTAAAGAACCCAATGGTGTATTGTTAAGGTGTGTAGAAGAAGCTGAACAGAAGAATTTAATTGAGCAAGCTCACATAAATAGATGGAGAATGCATAAGGGAACTCATGGAACACTAAGGGAATTAAAACGATTGGGAGTTTGTTGGCCAGATATGCCTAAAGATGTTCATGAGTACATTAGCAATTGCACAGAATGCCAAGAAAATACTCTAGAAGACCATACATCATTATAATTCTCTACAATAGCACTAGACTAGAGTAGGACATTGGTGAAGTTCTTAAAAACATGAGAGCATGAGGAAGGAGCAAGTCTAGCTAGAAAGCGATCCCTAGAGGAAATGAGCAAGGACTACATTATACTGGGGAGGCAACTATTCAAAAGAGGGATGGGCAATCAGCTACGATTATGCGTGCATGAAGGAGAATACTTACCTATATTAGAAATGGCACATGCAGGTGCCATAGGAGGATATTTTTCAGTCAAAAGAACTGTAAAAATGATTGTCTTTGTAGGCATGTGGTGGCCAATTCTACATATGGATGCAGGCACTTATGTACGGAAGTGTGAGGTATGCCAAAGAGCCAAGTACCCTATTAGGAGAGATGATATGCCTCTAAGACCCATGATTTGTGCGAGAGCCTTTTCCAAATGGGGTATTGATTTCATAGGACCTATTAACCCACCAGCCAAAGGATCACACGCCGAGTACATAATAGTGGCAACATATTATCTAACTAAATGGGTAGAAGTAAAAGCAACAAGAAAGAACGATGCTCAAACCAAGACAAAGTTCCTCTTAGAGAACATCTTTAGTCGCTTTGGACTACCTATAGAGATAGTAAGTGATAGAGGAACGCACTTCATTAACGAGGTAATAGAGTCCTTGATGAATGAATTCCTAGCGATTCATAAAAAATCAGCCCCCTATCACCCTTAGGCCAATGGTCAAGTAGAGAGTTCTAATAAAGTGTTGTGTACGATGTTGAAAAAGATAGTCAACAATGTCAGGTCAGATTAGGATAAACAATTGCATCATGCAATTTGGGCCGGGCCTTCCAAGTGGCTTACAAGACAACCATTCGAACTACTCCATTTAACCTAGTTTATGGACAAAATGCAATCTTGCCAATTGATTTTTTTGTACCTACTCTACGAGTAGCGCAACACTATGAGTGGACAGGACATGAACTATCCAAGCAATTAGAGAAAATTGAGAAATTATATGAAACAAGACTACAAGCAGTTGCGGGGATTTATGCTGCTAAAAGGAGACATAAGGCATATTATGATGCACATATCAAAGACAAAGGCTTAAAGGAAGGAGACTTAGTTCCTGTATATACATTAAAACAACACACCAAGAAACTACAACAACGTGGATACAGGCCCTTACTGATCAATAGAATCTCAACGAGTGGAGCAGACAATGTAGCTACATTAGATGGAGATATACTTCCTAACTACATCAGTGGATGTCAAGTAAAACGATATATGGAGCCATTAATAGATCAGATGTTAGCACGACTTGTAGAAGCACAAAATCGAAAGAAGGAAGAGGAGAGGATTCGAGAAGATGCACGCCAAGAAGCCTTAGAGCGTATCAAGAAACGAAAAGAGTGGATACGACAAAGGGATTAACGATATTTACAGGGAGAGGAACCTATACCCATGGTCAACTACAAAGTCAATGAGGCTGACAATGAGAGCCTTAGTATCTCCCTACCATACTTAATTCTGGGAATCATAACTAAAGAGTACCAGTTAATAGATGCTCTAATTGACTCAAGAGCAGCCCTAAGCTGTATATGAAGGATGTTAATCACACATCTTCAAACAACCATAAGTCCCACTAAAGCATGCATGATAGGCATTGGAGGCCAAGTTATAGAATGTGTTGGAGAAACCCTAATATCCCTTCACCTAGGAAATTCCACTATGGAGCAAAGAGTTTTGGTGTGCAAAGACAAAGACCTAATTGGAAATTTGATCCTATGGCAAGATTGAATTATCGAGAACGAAGTGAGCATTCATCTAATGCAAGGATACATAGCAACCAAAATAGGACATAAGGAAATATTTAACTTGCTGGAAGAAAGACCTTCTCATGTTCATGAGGTTATCAAACCCAAGGAATAAAACTTAGAAATGGAGTTAGAAAATGAATGAATAGAGTGCACGTCCAACAAATTCCCTAATCTAGAATTGCTTGCAAATAAGGATGTGTTGCATGATGATGTGACCTCCTTTCCCAAGAGAGATGAATCTAAGAGAGAAAGTGAGGACAATGCTTCTAAATCCATCTACTCCAAAAGAAGATCATCCACATGGATGTCTACTATTCGAACGTCACATCCATGTAATACTCGTCTACAATGGGTATAGAAGGATTGAATGACTAAGCCAGAAAAACCAACACAGAAGCAGATCAACCACTCCGTGAAGACCAGAAGAGACAACAATTATTCACCGTCGCAATCAAAACCATCAAGACTTATTTGTGTATGGCTTCCAAAATCGCTAGTAAGAGCATAGAAAACACAACAACATATATGGATTCCGAAGAAGGTACGACAAGCGGCAACTCAAGAGATAAGGAAGCTTAGTGAGGTATCATATCTACAACACCAAGCAAAGAAGTCTACAAAGAACCACCAAGGGTATCAAAGGAACACAAGAACTACAACTCGGATCACAAGTAGAAAGGAGACAAGAACCAGAGAATGACAAGCACAATGGAAACAAGTGCCTCAAGCACCAACTACAAAGTGGATATGGAGATCCAAGAAGCTGCAAGAACAGGAACAACAGACAAAGAGTGATTCCACTTGCACTCATGAAGAATCCAATGCACCTAGAGTAAGCATGACAGGGCCACATTACAAGGCCATGCATTCGGCACATTATCTTTTCAACAAAACTAGTGGTACACATTTCCATCATTGGAATAGGTCTTAGTTTCTACTGCCATAGGAATGACCCTACAACGTAAATAAATAAATGCTTCAACTAGAACTAACTTTTTTTTTCTTTCAGGAGTAAAAATCAAAAGACATGTGGTGAGAGACATTACTTACTTAAGCAAGGGGGAATGGAGTGACAAAGGAAGCGACATACCATTGAGCCACACATAACACATGAATTAGTCTCTACTAGAAGCTGATTCTCTCTTTATTACAAGTGCAGAGGGCTTCCGAGGATTTCGAGGCGACTGTGCAAGAAGAGGTATTGGAATTTCCATTACAAAGCGTGACCAAAGCCAAAGGTCATTGGTTTCGAGAGGACCAACCTGCTCGAGAGTATCTTTTCTTAATGACAATAAAGATCATGGACACTGACCATCAGTTCTTGGCCATGTCCCAAGATTTCAAAGTCATGCATGAACTCCCATCAATCATGGATATAATGACAAAGGCAGGTATTCAAAAATACTTTGAGCTACCGATTTACAAGAAAAACTTCCAAAGATGCACTCAGGTGATGAATACTCTCCAACCGGCCTTACATAACCCATTAGTGCCACAAGGAAGAGTTCTAGATGCAACAGGAGAATGGGTGATCATCCAATTCGCTCATGATTTGATCAAAGAAGCCTTTGGATGGAAAAGGATGGGAACACAAACCTGAAGGATGAAATCTGAGGGACCAAGACCCAAACCTTCACGGATATCAATCATATAGATATAGAAGAAGAAGTCTGACTATATCACCAACACTTCTGCTTTCCAAACATGCATCACTACACAGCACCACAGAAAATCATAGTACAACTTTTATCTCATGCTATCAAATAGATTGGTAACCAAGTGAACATGATGCCATACATCCTAGAGCGTCTGTTTGAAGCTAAGAA
The DNA here is from genome assembly GCA_020310875.1 of Ceratopteris richardii. Taxonomy (NCBI): domain Eukaryota; kingdom Viridiplantae; phylum Streptophyta; class Polypodiopsida; order Polypodiales; family Pteridaceae; genus Ceratopteris; species Ceratopteris richardii. The sequence goes on along the minus strand of CM035440.1, from coordinate 103,347,007 downwards.
TCAATGGAACCATAAAAAATTCTTTAACGGAAGTGTAGCACTGACCATACTCATCTACCATGCATTAGGTATTCGAGAACATCTGAAAAGGATGCCTTCATTCTCAGAGATGGCTAAGTATGCTAAGTTAGCCATGGTACCAAGGAAGAAGAAGGTCGTGAAAGTGGTGGAAGAGGCCAAAACTAGCTCTCAACCCCGAATGAGAGGCACCAAGAGATTAAGAGAAATGATGAAGAAGCACTTCTTGCTTCAAAGAGAATACACGTACTTCCAAGGACAAAGATTGAAGACACTAAACACATTATGGGAGAGGAGTTAAAGGAAGCAATGGAAGCTACTATCCAGTACATGGAAGGACAAGTAAATTTGCCAATACAAGGGCATCACTATCATCAGTCCCATAAAGAAACTGTGCAAGGGAAGAGGCTAACAAAAGTCCATCGATATAGAGAACTCGGACTAATGATCTCTAGTTCATCTTTCGATACCCAAGAAGATCCAGAGACATCCATGATGAATGAGGACATTAAAAGTGACTCAAAAGATGATGGAACTGGGATGAATTGAATCAAGTCACATACTCCTTTGGAGTGGAAGGTACGAACATAGAGCAAATCCCTGACAACACAGTCATGGACACAACAAGGCAAGGATCATCTAAGGAAGAAATTCATGTATTCAAAGTGAATAAAGAGACAAAGATTCAAATTACAGAGACTCACCTGGATGGGGAATTCCATTTCAAGATGCCAAAAAAGGAAAAAGAACAAGAAGAAGTGGAGGAGCCAAAGCCATTCACTCCGATCAGGGTTGTAGCAGAGCCTTCTCCTCTAGACGTTACATTTTAGGGAAGTGCTACAAAGTCGACTACCAATGAAGAAGAGGAAAAAGGAAATAAAATACATCTTCAAATTAGACAACCTCATAATGACACTATATATGTGGATAAAGGAAAGGATTTATTAACAAGGGAAGCACCTAGTATCCCTAAAACATGGTTGAATGTGGATGTGGCTCAACTCAAGCCAGTGGTGAAGTAGATGATACAAACAACCATAGATACTCAACAACAAATGCTCGAAGCAGATGCAGATATGACAAGGCTATGAGAGAGAGAAGCCAATTCCATGTAATGAGTGAAACGCTCTCTGCACAATTAATTCAAGTTCAACAGGCACTCACAGCCAAGGAAATAGAAGCCAGCGAAGCCATGGAAAAGTGCACTATGTTAACAACTCATAACCAGAAGCTCCAAGATCAATTCAAAGAACTCCAAAGCAAGTATGAAGCAGGTGAAGCTGAGAAAGCACGGATGAATGCTAGGAGTAAACTACTCGAATCTCAAATAAATGTATATATGGAGGAAGTGGACAACTTGATGAACAAGAATAAAGCACTTATGACTGCCATCTTGTGCAACCAACCCATAGAAGCACAAGAAGTGACAACGAACAACACCAAAGCATTGGAAGCTCAAATTGCAAAGTATGAACATCAGCTAAAAAAGAGCAAGCTCTAAGAGAAGAATGGGAGAAGAGATACATGCATGACACTCATGAACTTAAGAAAAGATGGAAGGTGGCAGAGAATAAACTCATTGAACAATGCAATGAGGATGCTAATCAAATGGTTGCCATAGAAGAAGAACTCTTGACGAACAAAGAAGCAATCACAAAAGCGGCCAAGGAAATCAAAGAAAAAGATGAACTCATTGCAAATTTAAAGGCTCAAATAGCACAACAGGTAACAATGGGGACACCAGTAGTTCCAAGCTCCAAAGTGGCTACTGAGGAGACTGAGGTATGCCCTCTTTCTCCCCCCATGTATCATTCACTTGTAAGGGAGGAAGCAGAGCCGAGCACTGAAAGACACGATCCGGCTATTGCAGAACTAAGCCAACATGAAAGGGCACTATTGGTGTCCCAACTTATGAAACAGCTTGAAGAACAAGTGGTAAAGGTAATGAAAGAGGCAAAGATTGAAAGCAAAAGCATGGAACAAATTTTGAAGCCGTTCAATATACCTTACAGATTACTCAAAGAAAAGATACGCAGTATATAAGGAAGACTACCAATAAAGAACCTGATCGTGATCTACAATTCAACCTACAGACATTCACATACACACAAGAAGAGTTTGACAAAGCAGATCCTATGCAGAGGTGTAAATTTTTGGAGAAGAATCCAACACTTAGGGTACATTGGGAGTCAGCACCATATGTGCTCCAAGTCAATCCATCTTTTTGCCCAATCCCTAGAAGATGAACCTGGATGCAATTTTGGGAAGTAGAGCACTAGGGTAGCTTGAATAACCAATGGTTAAATTATCCACTACTACCTAGTCTGCCTCGCAGCTATCTACCAAACAAAGAATACATGGTGCAGACCATAGAATTCTGGCTATCAAGATATGTGTCAGTACGAGATTTAGCAATCAAAATGACCAATAAAATATTGAGTATGCTACTTACAGTCTTAAAGGTATTTCAGCACATGCACTACACTTTTTTGAACTTTATCGGCATTAGTCAAAGTGCAGACACCTTAATTTTTTATTTATCTACCACTCCAAGTCACCTAATGATCATGGCAATATACTCACAATTTATGTTTCTACTGAGTCCATACATGCAAACGTTCAAAAAGGCTATCTTCATAGGACTTTTTGAGATGGACTCCGAAATATTTGTTAAAATATATCTTCCAACTTAAATCTGAGACTAGTGGCCTATGAACTAAGCTTTTTTGCAGATCATAGACAGTGTTAGCAGCTAGTGTAGTCGGGCTATTCTTTGTAATTTCCACTTTTGTAATAATGGAGATGTCAAGAGTTTCTAGAATAGCGCAGGTTTGGAACAGTGTGAAGTTCATCCTTACTCCCTCCTTACGACATGCGGAGACAAGTTTTCTATGGGTTTCTGGATTTTGGACATGACATTTATGGAAAAGTTGACAGACATAGTAGTGAAGGAAGTGGATATACAGAGCGGAGAACAATTGTAACTACAACGCTATAATGAAATTACCCCTCTATTTTTGAATGAGATACCTATTGTTCTATGTAGTAAAGATTCCAAATTATCTATGAATTGTCTATCTGCGCTAATTCATATTGAAGTATGGAACAAAAATGCATGTTTACGAATAGGAATATTCATGAATCCTCATTCCCGAACCTATTACTTGGGTGTTGTTAGTATAACGGTGAGCAGTGTCCAAACATTTAGCGACCATGATGGGATGGGGTTCTAGCTAAGGAAGTGCTATCAAAAGTTTCATGCCGTTGCGGAGTGGAAAGGAGTATCATGCAACAAATTACAGTCATGAACATTTAGAGGAATTTGTTCAACAGATTGTAGAAGGTTTAAAGGATATTCCTCTTTCGGAGGCAGTGAACATCCCAGAGGAATTGACATACTGGGTAGAACAAGGAGTCATCCCCCCTCGATTACTACAAGATTGGGTAGCTGAGTGGAAGGAGGAGAAGCTAGCGAAAATAGCGGGGCACAGGAAGGTGAAAAACCCAACCAACAAAACCTCCCACAGGAAGAAAAATACCCTGAGGAAGAAGTTTCCAGTGGTGGAAGTCATTCCCACCCCCAGGCTTGGATCTAGGTCTGATTCCAGTGCCACAATCCAAATTGTGGGATCAGATGGCATAGTGATATCAATTGCCAAGATTGAATTACACACACTTTTACGATAAAGCAGGGGAAGATCCCGATGTGCATATATGAACGTTTGAAAACCAGTACAATTGCAACCACAAGCATTTGCAGGATTACGATCATAAATTATAGGTATTTCAGGCCAGCTTGGCTGGAAATGAAGTTAAATGGCTCATTGAGTTCCCTTTCGATCATTTTATTACATATGATGCATTGAAAGAAGCATTCCTAGCGCGATTTCAGACGGCCAAAAGTATTTCAGAATTATACACCACTCTTCAATATATGGTTCACAAGAGTTTGGTAGACCTCTACGCAGAAGAATTTTGATCTATTATGAGGCAGTTTCCGGATGATAGCTGTCCCTTGAAAGAATTACTTCTCGAGTTTTTTGTGGATGGATTACAACCAGTGATAAAGGAAAAGATTCATGTCTTTACACTGGATCAAAGTTGTACGCTGGACCAGGTTATTGAATTATCCACTCGTATGGACAGAAAAATGTGATTGGCAAACATGGCGATGGTCAGAAGTGAAATCGAAGGGAAATAGCCCCTGGACTCGGTTCAACAACTATACTACTTGCGCTGTCGAAACCCAGGACATATCACAGTAGATTGTGCCCTAAATCAGGTATATTGTCCAATCTGCAACATGCATAATCACAGTTTGGATAAGTGCAGATTCAATTCAAAGAGCATATTGGTAGCTTCTACACAAGTCGAGACCCAGAAGTGGAAAGGGGATGTAAGAGATTTTAAACACTCTGTTCAGCCTGGACCGTGGCAAGATAGCCAAGATGTACGCAATACAAGAGCCTTACCGTACTCAGAATTACAAAAGAATGCAGACTCTAGAAGAGGTTACAGACAGAATTTTAATGATTTTGGCAGAGGACGATGATTCCATCAAGCTAGTCCAAACAATTCCAATAATCATCCCATCCAATGTCAGTTTTATTTTCAGTTTAGACACCATAGGTGGGAATGCGAAGAAGCCAAAGAATACGATCAAAGGAAGCAGGAGGTGAAACTAAAAGCCTCAATGGCTAACATGGTCTCCATAGAATACGCTGAACCAGAGATTGCAGTCATCATTTGCTCGCAGAATGAATATTCCACCGTACCAGAACCCTGTATACTGATTCCGAAAGAATAGAAGCAACATCTAAAACAGCTGTATGATGGGCTTAGGAGTATCCGCCCCATTTTGTTAATAAAAAACAATTCCTTTGACAGTAGATGATCGAATTCAGCAGTCTCGGGGATGTTAAGCGGCGGAGCCTTCGGGTAATCCTGTTGCTGAGTCTTCAGGCAATTTTCCACAAGTTATGGACTCCAAAATTGCGGATTTTCAAGAAGGGATAACTAGTCAGAACAGGAATGGAATGCAGGTCAACTCTGATATACAGATAGATAACGATGAATCGCCTCAAGCGGAGATTGGTGGATTATTGCAGGACTTGCATATGAAATTATCATTAGGAGCTTTGTTGGAGCTAGTGCCCACTTTTCGAAAACAGTTATTACAACAACTACAATCCACACACCGTACAACAAAAACTCTGGAACCAACAGTCTCAATGGTAAAGGACACTCTAGAATAGTTTGTAGACTGTTTCGTACCTACCATTACAGTTTACCATCACAATCGCACCATTCTGAAGGTATTAATCAATTATCGAGTATCAACATAGCATCTATAGCAAGATGTAGGCAGATGGGGTGGCATCAGTTCGAGCTAGCCCCATTTTTTGTCCGAATGGTGGATCAATCTTGTGTTCAACCGATGGGTCTGATTAAGGATATTCCGATCCAGATTGCGTAGGTATTATTTAAAATTACCTTTATCATCCTGGAATTAAAGGGGAAGAATTTAGATTACAGCCTACTTCTAGGACGACCATGGCTCCGGAATGCCAAAGTTTGACAGAACTGGGATGAGAAGACTATCACTTTTCGGAAGGGACATTCCAAATTTACGGTTTTGTTGGACGACAAACAATACTTCCTCCCACAACAGAAACCAATCTGGGCGGAACCACCACACATGCTAGACGGCTTAGAAGAGGATGAGGAAACTCAATTCCTGGAGGCTAATAAAGACTTGCTGTCAGTGGGAGTGGTCAATGTTAACTTAGTTTTTAGCATGGAAGTAGATAGTTTGACAACCACAGTAGACCCCGAAGTGTTTGACAATATCGAGACTCAATTACCAACATTTTCTTTGAAGGACCCTATGGAGATGAGCAGCATCCATGTCGAGGCAGATGCTCTCGAAGTGATCAACTTGGGAAGTGAGGAGGACCCAAAGCCAATTCAAATCTATTCGAAACTAGCTCCAAAATTTCGGTCAGTTCTGATTGCAATGTTAAAACAGTACAGTGATGTGTTTGCCTGGTCATATTCAAATATGCAGGACTCGATTCGAAATTATATCACTAGCGTATTTTACTCAAATCGGATGCCACTCCCGTAATGCAGCAGCGATATTGGATGAATCCCCGCTGCACGGAACATGTTAAACTTGAACTGGATCATCTACTTAAGGTTGGTTATATTGTTCGTATCGAAAATTTGGAATGGGTATCACCAATAGTGATCATCGTGAAGAAAAATAAACAACTGTGAATCTGTGTGGATTACCGAAAATTAAATGCTTCCACAATTCTAGATCCATTTCCATTACCCTTTCTGGATAGTATGCTGGACGAAGTTGCAGGGCGGGAAATGTATTCTTTTTTGGATGGGTTTAGTGGCTATAATCAAGTGCGTATGGTTGAGGCAGATATACCTAAAACAACGTTTATTACCAATTGGGGCGTCTTTGCCTGTACGGTCATGTGGTTCGGACTCCGGAACGCTCAAAGTACCTTTAAGCGATGTATACAACAAATCTTCGTGCCATACTTAACATCGTTTATGCGTATATTTTTGGATTATTTCTTTGTTTCCGATAGAACAGTGTCGCATTTGGAACATTTATGTTTATGTTTTGAATCCTGTCAAAAGGTACGTCTATGCTTAAATCCTTTAAAGTCAACATTCACGGCGAAATGTGGCAAATTGCTCGGGCACATTATTTCTGAAAAAGAAATTGCGATTGATCCGGATAAGGTTAAAGTTATTCGAGATACACCAGCTCCGAAGAGTCCAAAAGAAGTGCTCAGGTTTCTCGGGCAAATCCGTTGACATGGCAGACATTTAAGAGGACTCGCGTATATTGCTATCCCGCTCAATAAGTTAGCACATGTACCACTGAAGGATTTTTCTCTAGACTGAGGAAGCACATCTTGCGTTTGAGCAACTCCAAAAAATGCTCATGAGTGCTCCTATATTAAAAGATCCGGATTGGAAATTGCCCTTTCATGTTTTCGTGGACGCCGTAGATCACGCAATTGACAGCGTTCTCATGCAGAAGGAAGATTCAAAGTGGTTTCGACCGGTGTACTATGCTAGTAGAAGACTCACATCGGCCGAGCAGAACTATTCGACTATGGAGCATGAGTGCCTAGGTCTCATTTATTCTATTAAGAAGTTTCGACACTATCTCTTAGGCCGATCGTTCACATTTCATGTGGACCACAATGCTTTGCTTTATCTAGTTAAGCAGCAAAATTTAGTTGGACGTCTCGCTCGATGGGTGTTGCTATTACAGGAATTTGAATATGATGTGGTCCATCACCCTAGAGCCAGTCATGCAATTGCAGATTTTCTATCCAGAATAGATCATGGTGAACCTTCTGAGGGCATCAATGATTCTCTTTCGGATGCTGAAGTCTCTACAGTGGCCAAACCAGAAGATGTTCCGCAGGCTACTCCAACCTGGTACGAAGAAATGGTAAGCTTTCTCGCAAATGGTGTTGTGCCATCTCATTTATGGTCGGCAGCCCGAAAGAAACTTGGATTACGCAGCCGGCGCTTCACTATGATCATGGGGCAACTTTATTATAAAGACCCGATGGGAGTTTGGCTTCATTGTGTACCCCCGCACGAAGTACAAGCTGTCATTTTGGAAGCACATGTAGGTGATGCCGGTGGTCATTTTAGTCATCTTATTACGGTCTGAAAAATTCAACAGTCTGGACTCTGGTGGCCCACTATGTATACTGATGTGCAAGTGACAGTTCGGAATTGTGATCCTTGTCAGCAAATCGGTGAACCTAGTGATGCTCATCACTTTCCTCTCCAGCCTATTTTACCGTTGGAACCTTTTCAGAAGTGGGGACTGGATTTTATTGGCCCAATTAAACCCCCAATGGTGAAAATAGGTGCACTTTATATACTTACCTGTACTGACTACTGCACTAGATGGGCGGAAGCATGGGCAACTAAACACGCCACTACATCCGTTGTGGCTATGAAGCTCCAAAATGAAATATTTCCTCGGTATGGTCTTCCATTGGAATTAGTTTTGGATCGAGGCACACATTTTCTGAATCAATTGATTTCGGAGCTCACAACAGGATTTCGTATTAAACATCGGTTTAGCTCCCCATATTACCCTCGAGCTAATGGTTTAGCCAAAAGTACTAACAAGGTGCTATTACAGATGCTCCAGAAAATGCTTCTGGATAATACTGATCAATGGGAGATTATTCTTCCCACGGTGCTATAGGCCTATCGCACCCCTTACAAAGTTTCGGTGGGAAGCACACCCTTTAAGTTGTTGTACGGGCAGGAGGCTATTCTTCCATTTGAATTTGTGGTCCCAAGTTTCTCGATTGCAATACAGAAGCATTTAATTCAAGACAAATCTTTTGCGTATCACATGGATCAGTTGCGCCAGTTAGATGAAGTTTGCTATTAGAGTTTTCTCTTGCTTCAGGAAGTACAACAGCGGCAGAAGTGTTGGCATGACCAGAATCTTCGGACTCCGATTTTTTGCCCCGGAGATTTAGTTCTCTATTTTCATTCTAAGATGAAACAAAAGATGGGCAAGTTGAAATTACGGTGGACTGGTCCGTTCCGGATTCATAAAATGTGCGGGCCAGGTACATTCCGGGTTGCTATGCTCACAGGGGAAGTTCTACCGATGGTCGTCAATGGGACTAAGCTCCAGCCCTATCAATGCTCACGATGAAAAAAAAGCGAGATCTCATGCAGGATGCGTAGTAACTATTTTGAATGCAAATGTACAACAATTAAAAGGGTGGCGACGGCAAGGTTTCAAATCAGGATGCATTTCTTATTTTGAGAGCCAGTAATCAGTGTAGATTCAGGAGTTATGATCCCTTGATCACCCACCATGATGCAGACTCGCAATTCGTTACATAGGAAGGCTGGGCATAAAAGGTTGTGAACTCTGCCGAATCCAGCTTATTTGATGAATTTGCAAGCAGAGAGAATACAGCGAGCAGAGCGCATACTTTACGCAAAAGTGTCGTGCGCTAGAGCAACGAAATAGGCAGGTCACAACAAGATGGCAGTGTCTTTCTCTGACTGCCACCTTTTGTACATCCCAGAGAAGATCTCATAGGAGCAGGAGTGGTTTGAATGCAGAGGACTCCTACAGTGTGCTATGATAGATTGGCGAAACATAAAGCCTCATCCTCAAGCAATAGAGATAGCCATGGAGATCATCCGATAGACAGAGGAAAACGACATCAATATTCAAGATATTAGTATCCAAAGAGGATAGGAAGAAGTGCATTTAACAGTGGACTTGATCACGGAACAATTCCATGTGGCCAAGGAGGGAATCACAACGAGCACAGAGGCTATGGATGCTGCAGAAATCAGCACATTGCTCGGCAAACCCTGCTTGGGTGAATACCGCTTCGCGCAGCTACCGGACAACAACCCACTCAAGTGGGGTATGCTACTAATGACCATGGTGATTAATTTGCAGGTTAAACACTATGGAGTATCCTAGCGGCTCTTTGCGCTGGTGAAGGAAGCGAGGAAGACCCAGGTAAATTGGGCAGAAATCATTTTCCAAAAATTAAAGAAAGAAGTCTTGAGATTATTCCGACGGACCAAACGGGCACTCAACACAGTACTGGACTCCAAAGTGGGAGTGATCTTCTCGTTACTTCTTTCGACCCCGGTGTATTTACCTTGAGAATACAGAGTATGCTCAAGTAAAGTATTTTACAACTTCTGAAGAAATGAGCGGCAGAGTGGAGGTCGGGAGGTAACACTTCTCAGGATCAGATTGATACTGAGCTTGACAAAGAGGAGGAATCTAGAATGTGACAGGTGGAAGAGAGGAAAGCTAGGGAAGAAGCAAAGAGGAAGACCTGAGAAGAAGCAGAGAGAAAGGCCAAGGAAGAGGAGGAAGAGGCAGCATGAAAGGAGGCTAAAGAAGAGCGGTCCCGGAAGCAACAACAGGATCAAGGTGGACATTCTGGTGAGACCTCCCACAAAATACCCGTGTTACATACATTTCAGCAATGTGGCCTAGTCCATAAATGGAAAACTTTCGAGGGTAGAGTGAAGTTATCTCCACTCACATCCACAGATGTGATATGTATGTGGATGTATAGTAAGGAAATTGTTCGACCAGAAATACTTGGAGATTTAGCTCGTGGGTTAGCTTGGAGTTCAGTGAAACTGGAAGATTTCCATAATAACTATAATGCCATGATATTGGAAAAAAATGGGTTGCAGAAAAGAAGCAGATGATAGCTCAGATCACTCAGTTGCAAGAATAGATAGAAGCAGTAAGAGTTGAGAATAGGGGCCATGACAGTCCTGTTAATGAACAGCTAGTTGAAGAGTCAAATGAGGTTTTGACAAAAAATAATACTCTGAAAGTTACTATGGAGGAAAAATCCAAAATCATAGCTTGATTGCAAGCAGAGATCGGTCAAGTGTAGAAGGCAAATCAGAAGTTAAACAAAGGTAATAAAGAGTTAAATACGAAGTTGCAAAAAGCTGAGCAAGAAGTACAAAGGTTAAAAACCAAAGTTAAAGATCAGAGTGGTGAAATGAAAAGATAGAGTATTTCGATTGCAAAAGTGGAGGAAAGAGTGGCGGTCTGGAATTCAGAGTTTACCATGTTGGAAGAAAGATTACAAACGGTTCAAGAGACACTGGATACGATATAGGCCCAAGTTGCGGGAATTACTGAGTTAGAAAAGCAAGTAGCACAATGGAAGAAGCATTGTGTGGATGCCAACCTCGTGTTGGCATATAAAGAAGCGGAGGTGGAAAAGCTCCGGAAGGAGGCAAAAATTTTGGAAATTTCTTATCAGGCTAGAGTAGAAGAAGTAACAAAGAATGCTTCAGATATTTAGACTAAACTAACTAAGGTTACATTAGCTTTTGATGAACTGATAGAAGGATTTCATAGAAAATCCTAGAATTAGAAGTTTCCGCGGTTAGTTATAAAAGCCTTAGTTAATAAGCTTTAGATTCTAAGAAGTTTTTTGAAGCAAAAATGCTCTTGGCCAAAGAGAATCTTAGGGAAATGTTCAATGAATTGCACTATGATATAGAGAGAATAATGTTTCCGAAATTACAGAATCAAGATGATGATATGTAAATTCTATGTAATTTTGTACTTAGTGGGTTGAGATCCACCGTGCGTGCCAATGTTAGCAGTCAGTGTGGTCTGGCTATTCTTTGAAATTTCCACTTTTGTAATAATGGAGATGTCAAGCATTTTTGGAATAATGGAGGTTTGGAACGGTGTGAAGTTCATCCTTATTTCCTCCTTACGACATGCAGAGACAAGTTTTCTATGGGTTTCTAGATTTCGGACATGACGTTTACAAAAAAGTTGATACGCAGAGTAGTGAAGGAAGTGTATATACAGAGCGGAGAGCAATTGTAACTACAATGCTATAATGAAATTACCCCTCTATTTTTGAATCAGATACCTATTGTTATGTGTAGTAAAGATTTCGAACTATCTATGAATTGTCTATCTACGCTAATTCATATTGAAGTATGGAATAGAAACGCATGTTTACAAATATGAATATTCATGAATGCTCATTCTCAAACCTATTACTTGGGTGTTGTTAGTATAACGGTGAGAAGTGTCCAAACAACAGGCACCAGATGGTGAAGTAAAGTCAACACAATGGAAAGAGTTGATGATATGTCAAACAAATTTGCTTAATCATAGAGAGCAAAAAGTAATACAAACTTACGTTCCCACAAAAAACCTGTCAGGGATGACAGAGTTCAGGAGGAGGGATGTGTGGAGGGAGAGTCAAGCAAGACGAAAAGAAGAACAAGACCAAAAAACAAAATAGCTCACTAAGAAAGAACCACCCTGTGCCCAAAGCCCCATAGGAGCACACATCAGGGTGCAACACAAAAGGACCAGGTCCCGAAGAGTGGAAATAAAGAAACATAACAACCAAGACTTTTCATGGGAGGTTGCACACAGCTTCCTCATCCACAAGATGCATGCGTCTGAACCTCCGAGGCCTCCATTAAGTGCGTGCAATGTAAAGAAGTAAACAGGCAAGAGGAATACAACAGGGTCAAAGTTGTGAAGATAAAGTAATATCCGAAGAACAAAAGTTAGAAAGAGGTAGAGGCTGAAAAGTTGAAGAGGGTGACTAAGAAAATCACATTGTTAGCCACTGGATGTGTGCGTGGCAACCTGAATTAATACTGCAAACTCAGATATAAAGAAAACCCTATCAAGGGACAACAGAGACAAAGAGGGGGAGAGTGTTGTAGAGAAAAGAGGCACAAAAGAGGAGCCCCAAAATTTTTCAAATTACAAGCATAATTTTTCTTCTTCAAAATCCCATGAAACTCCCTTAAAGCCATGTAAATGTACTAGAGGAGTCCAATGCATAAGCCCAAGCCGGTCTCTTGTGTGAAAGGACCATTTTTAGAGCACATGTATATAAGTCATTTTGTGACTCTTGTAAAGAACTTTTTTCCATTGTGAAGATTTGAAGAAGAATTTTGAATTTGCTTCTTTCCTGCTGATTTCCTCCTTCTCCATGATCTTTTGTGTGTGTGATGCTTGAAATGTATGTGTAGGACTGTTGTCTACCCCTTCCCATCGCTTTTGAACTAGTGTAGTGTGTGTGTGTGAGCCATTATGACATGTGGAGCGAGTGTTGGTGCTTCCCACCATTCACTATTTTTCTCATAACTTGAAGTGCATTTATCATATTCGAGTGAAATTAAAATCAATAGATGAGTATCGTCGAGAGCTTCGAAATTGACCACACAGAGTTTGGAGCTGAGGGAAAAGTTTGAATTTGTGCTCACTACTATAAATGGTATTGCGGCATGCATTTTCAGAGCATTAGTGAGTTGGAGAGGTAGGTGAGGCTTTTCACATGCATTGTAGCTTAGATACTTCACTTACCATCATGTGTGCACATGTCTTCATACACTTGGTTCTTGTTGTTCCTCGGATTGATAATTAAATGTGTATCAACCCACCACTATATGTGCTTGTGGGGCGATTGATGTCTAGTCTCATTGACGTAAGTCCCTAAGGCTTCACGACTTAGGTACACAAGCACCCACCCAGCCACCCAAGGCTATCTCCAAGGCTATGACTAAGGAAATGACCAAGGCATAGACCTTGGCATACCTTGTCATCCGAGTCACCAAAGTCATAGGCTCAGACAATGGATATGGATAATGAAATGAAAGCAGTATTGTTGTTATGCACCTTGCCATCATCATGGGATACGTTTTGCACAGCTATTAGCAATAGTGCACTTGGTGGTAAACTCATCTATGATGATATATGTGGAGCACTCTTGAGTGAGGAGATTCGTAGAAATCTATGGTTGGCATTTTAGAGTAGAGATGCACATAATGTTTGTGATTCTTACCAAGGAAAGAATCAGCAATGTGGCAGAAGCAAGAACAAGGAAAAGAATGGTCAATGGAATAAGAGTAGAAGTAAATCAAGGAAGAGGGATATTGAATGCCATTATCGTCATAAGAAAAGACGCATGAAGAAAGAGTGTTATGCATTAAAGAATGCTGAAGGTAAAGGACAAAATGTTGATGGCCATGTTAAACAGTTACCTGCACCATCTACTTTGACTGTGAAGATTGAAGAAATTAATGCTATTTCTGATGATGATGATGTGTTGACACTTGATGGTACTGTGCCAACTGAGGCTCTTATGGCTGATTCTCTTTCTCTTTCCCATATGTGGGTGCTAGATTCTTGTGCTTCTTTCCATGTGACACCACACAAAGAATGGTTCTCTAATTATGAAGCAAAGTCTCTTGGTACCGTGAGACTTGGTGACTCTTACCAGTGTGATGTTGTGGGGATTGGAGATGTGGTTGTGCAGTTCAATGATGGTTCAAAATTTACTATGCATAATGTACGCCATGTACCCCAGTTATCCCATTTTGATGTCAATTGGTCAACTTGATGACCTTGGTTACAAGGTGGTCTTCTATGCTCAATCTGTTTGTATATCAAAGGGCAATATGGTTATTGCAAAAGGAAGCAAAGCTGGCTCACTTTATCCCTTATTTGTATCATAGAAAGAACACTTGTTAGCTGTTACTGAATAGCCTATGGCTTGTATTTGGCATGGTCGTCTCGGCCATATATCTCATAGTGGGATGGAAAATCTTTCTCGTTCTGGCTACTTACCTGTGTTATGTTTCTCTGATTTTTCATTTTGTGAGCATTGTCAATATGGAAAGAAAACCAGAAATGTGCATAGAACGCACATTGATTCTTCAATTCAGCCTTTAGATCTTGTTCATACAGATGTGTGTGGTCATGTGCCCACTAGGTCCTTTGGTGGTTCTCTTTACTTGATGCTACTAGAAAAGTTTGGGTATATCCTATCAAATCAAAGGATGAGGTATTCCCTACTTTCCAAAAATGGCTTGCTTCAATGGAGACTAAAAAAGGAACTAAGCATAAGGCTTTACATTTAGATAATGGGGGTGGGTATACCTCACATGAATTCAGCCTTTTTTGTCAGTCTAGAGGGATTTGTAGAGAGTTTACAACTCCTTATACCCCAATACAAAAATGGTGTAGCTGAAAGGATGAATAGAACTATTAAAGAAAGAGTAGTTTCTATGTTGCATCATGCAAACCTATCACAAGGCTTTTGGGCAGAAGTAGTATTGACTTCAGTTCATGTGATTAACCTTTCACCTAGTAGTGCCAAAGGTCTGAAAGTGGCACAAGAGTTATGGACAGGGAAGCCACCATATTATGATCATCTTCAAGTTTTTGGGTGTGAAGCATATGTTCATATACCAAGAGGATGCCAAACATATTCTTGGCATGCGCATTACTCCTGATAGGAGTAAAAGATGTATATACTTATCTCAAAGTGACTACATATCCAAGGTACTTCAGAGGTTCAATATGTAGGGTGGAAAGGCATTGAGTACACCTTTACCCACATATGTGAAATTGAACAAGGATGATTGCCCCAAATCAGATGAGGAAAAGGAATTCATGATTGAAATTTTCTATCAATCTACTGTTGGTAGTCTCATGTATGCTATGGTAGCTATGACACTAGACATTGCATTTGCTATGGGAGTTGTGACCAGATATATGTCTAATCCTGGCAAAGAAATATTGGGAAGCGGTCAAGATGATTTTAAGATATCTGAGTGACACTAAGGAGAGATGTCTATGCTTAGGTAGAGGGAAAGCATCCATTATTGGTTACATAGATTTTGATTATGCTGGTTATGTAGACAATCGTAAGTCCACATCAGGGTACATTTTTCACTTTCTTGGAGGTGATATCTCTTGGAGATCTTGTCTTCAAGAATGTGAAGATGTTTCCACCACAGAAGCAGAGTATGTTGCAGCAAGTGAGGCATGTAAGGAATATTGCCCTCTAGCTACATATAGCAGTGGATTTAGTCCAACACCATGCACTTTCTTTGAGTTTTTGTGGTAGCCAAATTCCACTAGTAGATTTCATATCATGGCATCTTAATGCAAAGTCTTCACTTTCTAGCAATGTACAAGCTTTAGATGAAGCCCTTGGAGTTATAGTAGCGATATAAAGAACTTGAGATGAAGAAATAAGAGCTTCTATGGTGTGGTAAAGAGGGGATCCATGGAAAGAGATACCTTTTTTGGACCTAGGTATGAAAATTTGAGGTTTAACATGGACATAATCATTATTTTTAGTTTTTCGAGAAAAAAATCTTTAGCTTAGGCCATGGTTGAATTTTGAATTTTGGACCTAGGCTATTGACAAGATTCCTTTTTCTCTTTAGAGGAAAAACATTAACTGAGAGATAAATGTATCCCTCCTCCCCCCACCTTTTCCCCCTTTTTATCCTAGTATTTTATAAGGTATATGAATATGGAAATCTTTAATTGTTCCATCACTAATCACTCCTTAATCTAAAAGCCCCATGTAGGGTCCATTCCTTTTTCTTAGTGTTCATGTGTGAGAGGAGAAGGAGCACAAGGAAATGGAGAGAGAGAGAGAGAGAGAGAGCGAGAGAGAGAGAGAGAGAGAGAGAGAGAGAGAGAGAGAGAGAGAGAGCAAAGAGAGAGAGAGAGAGAGAGAGAGAGAGAGAGAAAGAGAGAGAGAGAGAGAGTTTAAGAAAGGGGAGAGAGAGGGTGTTTAAGAAAGGGGAGAGAGAGAGAGAGATAGTTTAAGAAATGGAAGAGAGAGAGAGAGAGAGAGAGAGAGAGAGATTAAGAAAGGAGAGAGTGAGTGAGAGAGAGAGAGAGGCTAATTAGAAGATTCCTTTCTCTCTTTCGAGGAAAAGTATTAAATTTGAGGGGGAAATTTATGCCCTCTCCTCCCTTTAGCCTAGTATTTTATAAGGTATATACTATGGCCATCAACCTCTCTTAATTGTTCCCTCACTACTCACTCCTTAATCTAAAGGCCCATGTTGATGCACATGCGTGAGAGGAGAAATAGAAGAATGAATTTGGAGAGAGGAGAGAGAGATAAAGAGGTAGAGATATCTAAGAGAGACTGTAAGAAAGGAGAGAGATTAAGAGTGAGATGTGGTTGAAATTGAGAAAGGAGAACGTGTGAAGTGCACTTATCTCTTATGAAAGATCATGATGATAGATCATGTTGTGCTAGATCATTTTGTGTGCATGAGGAAAAGATAGCTTAAAGTGCCAAAGAGGATGAAACTTGATTTGCAAGCTATCTCACATGAAGGTGAAAAAGTGACTTGCTTGAGATGATGATCTCATATCTTGTTGGTCAATCTTCAAGTGGTCTCTATACTCATTGACATGACCATCACTAGGATAAAATCCCCCCGATAAACTCATCTACTATTTTTCTCAAACAAGAACTCACACAAAAACTGAGGTAGAATGTCCAATGGGTGTGGTCTAATGGTTCATGCCTTGAACTCTGAGAGAGGAAGTCCTGGGTTCAATTCTTGTGGCTAGATATACCTATTGGAATCCACAAGCTGATGGGTGCCTCTACCTTACGAGGTTGGACGTGTGTGTTATTTCTTGTTTATTGTAACTTCAAAAAAAATTAAGGTAGAAGATTTCTTCAATAACATGTGTGAGAGACTTAATTCGACTCACCTCCCAACCATGCAACCACTAATCATTCTTCTCTCACTCCATGCAATCACTCATCTGGTCATAATGCATTAGTACCACATGACCTCATGCTCTTCATTATAATAAGGGGAGATTCCTACCCCACTTGTATAACATTTCCTTCCCCTTAAGTATAGGTTTGTCCTCAAACATGATTATTGAAGGCATAGGTGAGAAAGAGAAAGAATGTAGTACTCACTTCCAGTGAACCCCATGTACCTTGTGTACATGGTCATCTCTTCGTGATGTTTCCCTGTATCCTTCTCTTAAGAAGACTCTTGTGAAGTCTTTATAAAGGCAAAACCATCCCTGAAGGGTACTAACCCACTCCCATGTAGCACTATCTTCTAAACTATCTTTCCACTTTACTAAGCACTCTTTATATAGGTGACTCATATTGGAGTTCGAGGTCTGCGGAAGCACACAAACAACACAAGGAAGAAGAAGAAGCTTGGAGCACAACACAATATGGAATGAATTATCAAATGAATGTACAAAGATAAGTAACCTGTTAGGGTTATACGCATATATACAAGCCAAGGGCAAAAAAACATCCTAAAGAGGGAAAAAAGTGCCAAGTGGTCCTAAGCATGTTCACACATATTGCTATCAAAATATATCAACAAATCTTGCTTGAGAGTTACACAGTGAAAAAGGATCTAGCAGTCATGTGTAAGGAAGTGCCAAGCTATGTGGAAAGATATTAATCCACAAAAGGAAGTAAGCCTAACGCTTTGTGGAAAGCTTCAAACTTCTCCTTAGGGAGAGCCTTTGTGAAAAAATCTGAATGTTATCCTATGTGGGCACATATGCCAAAGCCATCTCTCCAATAGAGAGCCCCTCCTTAACATAATGATAGTGCTTTGTGCGAGCATGGAATAGTAGGTTCCTCACAACTCCAAATGCACTCTAACTGTCAATGAAGATAGTGGTGGTAGAAAGCTGACCAAATCAGCCAAAAGGCATCTGAGCCACACACACTCAACAATTGTTATGAAAGCTTCCCTATACTCAGTCTCACAACTAGAAGTGGCCACAATAGGTTGCTTCTTGCTCAACCAAGATATGCATGATCTACCAAGCATGAATCAAAAACCACTCATGGACACAGGAGTGTCATAGAAACCAACCCAGGTTGAGTTAGAAAAAGCATTTAAATTTGGTGTTAATGACGCCCCCTCTTGGTATAAAACAATCCAAGTGGTTGATACCACTCAAGTAGCAAAAGATGCACTTAATGTAAGATGTGCTTAATATAAGATGCACTTAATATCTACCATTGCTTGACTCCCGAGAAATGCATTAACCTGGTCATCTAAGAGACAACAAACTGAATATCAGGCCAAGTTATGCATAAGTAAATCAAGCATCCAGTAGCCTCTTTATAGAGAACAACATCAAATGCATCTCCAACATAATGACGAATCAATCCTAAACCTTTTTCCATAGGAGTGGCAATAGGTTTGCAATCTTCAAGGAAAAAACATTGCAATAATGTGTCAATATATTTGGTTCGACACAAAGTTATTTCCCCATAAACTTGCATAAACTTGATGTCCAAATAATGATGCAAATGCCCTAAAAGACATCTCAAAAGAGGCATGCAAATCATTCTTAATTTCAACAATATGCTTCTCATTAGGACCAATGAGCAACAAAATGCAATCAAGTATGCATTTATCTTTGCATACCAACCACGTGGTGCTTGCTTCAAACCATATGATTCCTTTTTCAATATGCACACTTTGTTTTCATGCCCTTTATGCACAAAACCATGGAGCTAAAATACATGCACTTCTTCATGTAAGTCACCATTTAGAAATGCAATTTTGATGTCCAAATAATGTACATTCCAACCATGATGAGCTGCAAGTGCATAGATACTAGGTGATCATTTGGTATGTGGGTGCAAAGGTCTCATCAAAATCAATGTCTCTCTCTTGAGCATAACCTTTTGTAACAAGGCTAGCCTTATACTTGTCAATTGTTCCATCAAGCTTACATTTTAGCTTGTATGCCCATTTAGTATCAATGGCCTTTTTGCTTGGAGGCAAATGACATAAAGACAATGTACCATTCTTCATAATAGCATCATATGTTAATTGCATAGCAGCCATCTATCGTTTTGAATTTTGTGCTTCATCAAAAGAAATAGGTTCATTCTCATCAAAAAGACTCAAGGCATCCATTGCATAGAAATTTGATGCAAAGGAAGCACTATGAGAGCTTGAATGAATACAATATGATAGAGGTGCATCTAATTTGCTATCTCTCAAACTCTACACTAGCCATTTAAGCATAGTTTTTCTTCATCTATATCAGCCCTCTCATCACCAAGTGCATCATGTAAATTTGCATCGAAAATGGAACGACCTACATCGTCATGTGGAACTTGTAAAGGCTGAGAAATCGCCTCATTTGGACCAGCACTTGACTGTCCATCTATAAAAAGAGGAAACTAAGTGTCATATATATCCCTGGAGCTAACTCAATTCTCCTTGGTACATGAAAGTAATGGTTGAATTGCATCTTCCATAAAAACAACATCATGGCTAACCAAAATTCATTTAGTATATGGATGATACATATGATATCCTTTGCTTTTATAACTATACTCAACAAAAATACATTTCACTGCTTTATCATCTATTTTCCTATGTTGTTGTTTAGGCACTAATGCATATGCCAAACAACTAAAGATGCATAGATGAGCAACAAGTGGCTTGCAACCATGTGAGGCCTCATATGGAGTAATAGATTGCAGTGCTTTAGTGGACACTTGTTAAGTACATATGCTGCACACACAATAGCCTCAAGCTAGAAGCTAGGTGGTAAAGCCTGACTTTTGACCATACACCTCGCCATCTCCATGAATGATATGTTCTTACTTTCAGAAAGTCAATTCTATTGAGGTGCATATGACACAATTCCCCCCCTCGATCAAAAGAGAGGGTTCCCAATTTACATGCTAATAGATTTTCAGGCAAAACCAAAAAACTGTTTGAAGAACATAAAAACTTTGGAGTTTGCTTTCAATGGATACACCCATGCATGCCTAGAGTATTCATCAATAAAAGTCACGAAGTAAAGGTAGTTCACCAAAGAAGTTGTCTCCATAGGACCATAGAAATCACTATGAACAAGCTTCAATTTATGAGTACCTAGAATTGAACCATCTTTTGGAAAGAAGGAACACTACATTTTGCCCAAAATATAGCCTTCACATACATGTTTACAAGGTGCCTCATGTTTGGGCAAAGAAAACACCATTTCCAATTTCTACAAGTGTAGCAAACTAGAAACATTTAGATGAACAAAGCATGCATGCCAAAGTTTTGCATCTGAGATAGCCTCATAATCTTGAATTGCACATGCAGAATCATTCACAGATTTTGCATAGTCTATGAGCTTGTATAGCCCATGACATAAAATGCTAGAAGAAATAGTAACATCGCCATTTGAGAGATCATGAACTATACATCTTTCATGAAAAAGAAAAAAATCTGATAACCAAGCCAATCTTGGCTAATGCTGAAACTGACAATATTTTTTTCTTGATCCCTAGTACATACAAAGCATCTGACAATGTGAAAGAACTATCATAAGTAGTATTCAGAATGATCTTACCAACTTCCATTAGAGAATAGGAGGAGTTATTAGCACACGTGATTATATTCCCTATAGGGGTAGGCTCAAGTGAACTGAAGAAACTATGTTGCAAGGTTATATGTTTGGTTGTTTCACTATCAAAGTATTAAACATATGATCCTACTACAGACATACACTCCTCATGAGAAGATGGTTGATAGTTGCATATGCTTGTAAATTGCCATCCTTCATTCTGAATTAGCTAACTCTATTTTAGGCGTAGAGGCCTCTACAACAACCATTATAGCCTCTTTCTTCTTTGTCTCTTTTGTAGCCAATTTTGGACAACTCTTTATGACATGATGATTTCCCTTACAATATTTACAAGTTTTTTTCTAGCTTTTTGTTTTCTTCTCATCGTTTTCTTCCTTCTTAGATTGTGTAGCATTATCAGATTTTTGCTTACTAGTAGATGGGACCCATTTACCTTTGTCCTTTTGACTAGCTTGGAAAGCTTGATCTCCAACACACATAATGGACCTATTCAGCTTGGAGTGATCTTCTAGCAATAGACTAACTCCTCAAATGTTAAGGCATTTGGATTGCCTTTCATCATCAATAGAAGAGTAGAAGCAAAACCCTTATATGAAACTGGAAGACCATGAAGAAGAGTCTACATAAGTAAACTATCTGGCAAGACTTCATCCTTCAAATCTTTGATCTTTTTCAAAAAAAATCCATAGAATCTCCTTCATTCATATGCTCTCTCTCCAACTGTTTTTGGAGATAAGCAACACAAGCCTCATTTCTTGCCTTGTATAAAGTGGTAAGTGTATCCCAAGCATCCTTTGTTGTTATGCAAGAGAAAATGTGAGGGATAATGGCATGTTCGATAAACAAAGCTATCAAGGCACATTTGTGAGCATTATTCTAGGACATCCTTATGAATTCTAGGCCAGTAAAATTGCCTCGTAACAAGATCATATGTCTTGTTAACTCCTAGGTTTCCTACACTAGGTGTGTCATGACACTCATGCAATGTGTGTTGTCTCATCCCAAAATCTCTAGGGACACAAATCTTACCTTTATATAACAGATATCCCTCATGGATACTGTAACTCTTCCACTTGAATACTTCGTTAGTAGGCATCGATACTCCATCTTCATTGGAAACCCATGTATCAAGATCCCCTTCTCTATGGTTCCCCAAATCTCAGTATATGCATTATCAAGCCTACTTTTCCCTCTAATAGACTCAAATATCTCACTAGTGATCTGAGTAAAACTTAGTCCATTGAGCATAGACATGCGATTAAGCGAGTTAGCCACCACATTAAACTTTCCCTTAATATACCTAAGCTCATAATAAAACTCATGAACGGTCTCTAGCAAACAAGACTTATGACCTTTAAGGCTATTTGATTAGAGATCTAGTTAATGCTCTCTTGATCAAACACTATTGTAACTTTGTCACCATATAGATAGCCACTTCTTCAAAACATGGATAATTGCATCCAAATCCTCTGCATAGACTGAGTAATTCTCCTAAGCGGGTTCTATCCTTTCACTCTCAAAACCCACTAGTCAACCGTCCTGAACTAAAACCATTTATATAGCAAAATCACTCGCATCAGTCTCAACCACAAATGATTGATTGGGATCCACTATCTATAATACTGCACCTATAACTATTACTACTTTTAAATTCTCCATACTTTGCTTTTGTTCATCTCCCAATGAAAGGCTTTCCCTTTTCCCTTAATCTCTTCCATTGTCGGAATAGAAATATTGGCATAATTCTTGATAAATCTTTGATAGAATTCGGATAAAGCAAGGAAGATCTATAGTTCTTCTAGGTTTCTAGGCCAATTTGATAGCAGCTCACACCTTTTACGATCCATTTGAATTTGATATTTGGAGATGATACACACACATATGCATACACACATGCATATGCATACATACATACACACACATATGCATACACACATGTACACACACTATACACATAGACATGCATATGCATACATACATACACACACATATGCATACACACATGTACACACACACATAAACATACACACATGTATATGGATACATACATACACACACATATGCATACACACATATACATGTTTTAGGTCTAGGTCTTTACATATACATACACCTTGGTTTACATATACATACACATACACATATATATACACATGCATACACACATATACATGTTTTAGGTCTAGGTCTTTAGAATTAGGATTTTACATGTTTTAGGTCTAGGTCTTTAGGATTAGGGTTTTAGGGTTTCTACGCTTGCATACACACATATACACACATTATACATATACACACACACATATATATAGACATGCAACACACATATACATGTTTTAGGTCTAGGTCTTTAGGATTAGTGTAATAAAGTAAGTCTATGATCCAAGAGTCTGGCCAGTTCAGATAGATCTGAAATCGGACACCGTTTGGTCATCTGTGTGTATGACCAACGATCTCGAGTTTAGACTTACTAGGAGTCTTGTGCTCTTGTGAACAAGTCCACTTAGCTTAGTGGTTAAGTCTCAAGGATGTGAAGGAGGAGGTCTTCGGTTCAATCCCCATGGGGGACATGGGGAGAGTATTTTGCCCAAAGAGATCTAGAACCTTCTAGAAGCATCTACTTGAGTTAACTCGAGTTGACTGGGCCACTTGGCGCACATGCAGTTACATGGCCAACACATGGCTGGCTAGTATCCACCTGCCCAAGAAGAAGTTCCTTGGAGAGAGCTATGTATAGAGGCATTTGGGTGGGAGGAGAGTCATCTCTCTACCATGTGGTGGTCGTAATCCTTATTATCTTGCATTGGTATCAGAGCTCTAGGCAAGCTTCCATAGTGATCTTGGTGGTTCATCATTATCTTTAAATGTAGAGCTTCCTTTCATCATGATCATCATCAATGCATCTTCGTCCGTTTTTCTTGCTCGCCGTCTTTTATGCCCGCGGGTGTGGAAGAACCAGCCCGAATGCTTTTTTGCAGCAAAGGCAAGAGGAGATTAAAAAATTCTTGAGCACTTCTTGGTGGCGCAAGGGGTTCGAACTCGTCATGTGCCTCAAGGGAAGGTGCTCCCTTGAGGTAGATGATTAGTATGATGTTTGTTTTGCATCGTAGAAGTGGATTATAACAAGGACAAAAGCTGAGTCCTCAGGCGCATGGGTTTGTGGGATTCGATCCAATGACCTCTTCATAGAGACTTCATGGGTTTGTGGAATTCGATCCAATGACCTCTTCATACAGACGCCTTGCTTACCTCTTCGAGATAAGCAAGGTGATTTCGATATCTTATTTGCTTCATTAAAACTATTATATCTGCACGTCATCAGAGCTTCTGGAGCATAACAAAACTAATGGATTAACTGTAGACGGTGCACGGGATCTGAACCTGTGACCTCGATGGATGCCATACGTTGTTTTATCCAGGAGTGCAAGCACATTTAATGATATATAAAGGGATTATTTTTTAACTTAATTCATGCAGCAAAACAATGTCGACCAGTGGGTTTGGCGTATCTATGGAACAGCGGTGGAACTGGGTGCTTGCCAAACTCGAAAACAAGCTTAACTATTGGAGAGGTATGCAAATCAATCTTGCTGGTCGTGCTATGGTTATCAACACGTTCCTCTTATCATCTACCATTTATTTCCTTTCTTGTTGGAGACCGAAAGAGCATGATCTGTCCAAACTGGATAGTATTTGTAGAAACTTCCTTTGGACGGGCGACCACAAGAGGAGGGGGGTGCCTAAAATCAAATGGTCCATCTGCACCAGCCATAGAGATAGTGGGGGACTTGGTATCTTGGACATTGGGTGCATGGCTAACAAACTGTCGGCCAAATGGATGATTAAGGCTTGGTGCAACGGGGAGGCCTCGTGGGCCAAGCTGATCTTCAGAAACAAAAATGAGTTGGCACTCATGGGCTTCCCAAATCGGAAGAATCTTGACATCTTGACCTTGTTGTTTTCCCCGATCCCCGTCTTCCCGAAAGGCTCTAATCTGGTGTGCTCCCTATGGAAGAGTTGGAATAAAGTCAAAAGCTTCACAAGAATAAGTGAAGACTGGAAGTGGGCTGCCGGTATCAGACAAAACGACTCTATCTGGTTTCCGATCCATGGCATCCGGAGTGTGGAATCTTGGAACATTCAAAATGCCAAGAAGCTATGGAACAAAGGCTTCAAAAAATGGAAACATCTCTGGAAACAAGACACCAACCGCTGGATCAACTTTGAGGATATTGATCCTAGCATCAACATTTCGCATGAAGAATGGAACACGCTGCAAAGCAGATGTCTCGCCTGGGACCGAAACAAAGTTCGCCTTCTCATGGGACACGACATGTCGAGCTCGCTTGGTCTCAAATGGCACAATGGGAATAGCCTATCAAAAGTCCCGAACATCAAAGAAACGATCGACTATCAGGCTAACCTCAACAAAAGGTGGTGCCTGTCATGGACGCGGCTTCGGTGGGACATGAAGTTCATGGCTATCTGGCACCCCCTCATAGAAATCAAAAAGTCTGTCCTCTTATGGCAAATCCTTCATCATGGAATCTGGACCAACCTTAAGGCTAGCAAAATTTGTGGGATCCCTCCCTGGTGCAAACGATGCCACCGGTCTATCGAAGATGTTTCACACATCTTCTTTACCTGCCCCAACTCCATCAGACTCTGGCAGGTGGTTGGAAAGAGAATTAGACTTCAAAAACGTCTCAGTTGGCAGCAAGCCCTGCTGGGAGAAGTGATCGGCTGCTCCGCGACTCTCTGGAACGCCATTAGAGGGGAGGTCCTATGGAAAATCTGGCGGGAAAGATGTGCTTTCAACTTCGGTGACTCCCCCAAGGAGTGGTCAATTGAGAAATCGCTGTTCCTCCTTGGCAAAAGGATTGTCAACTGTAAAAAATCCCCCCCCTTTAGGCATCATCAAGTACTCCTTTTGATCGATAACAAGCTTAAACCCAAGTGGGCCCCACATGAGGGTGATGAGAGGGTAATTAACCTTCTTTGTAATTTCATCTAAGCTCTGTAAAAGCTTCCCCTGCTTTGTGGGATTTGGGAGGTCCCGTGGGCACTAGTCCCCTCCTCTTGTACTTTTCTTTATTTAATTCAAGTCCGGGAGAGTAGGCTATTGCCGAACTTCCTTTATATTAAAACAATGTCGACCAGAGATCAAACTAACAATATCTTCAACAGCTTTCACGCGGGGTTTGAACCCACAACCAAAGCATGTATATGCTTTCATGCGGGATTATATCCAACTTAGTTGGGCGCTGTCGTATTAGTGCATTTAATCTAGATTTTAATATTTGGCCCTGGAAGTGACAAACAAAAGGACGGAGGTGGTGACTGCAGGGCTAGAGCACATGATCAGATTGCGTAGAGTGCCCTCCTCTGTCCAATAGAGTGACAGCATGGAGGAGTTCTTCTCGGCAATAAGAGCTTTTGTTCTCTTCAATCAGAAATATTTGATAAATTTCTAAAAAAAATTTGGACTTTGATTTTCAATTGATCTTTTTAACCAAGGATTTGATTGACTATGTCAAGTATCAAGTTCCTAGTGTAACTTGGTAAATTCACTCTTTTGACTCAAAAAAATGCACAAGAATTGCATTCACGATAAGGAGTCAAAAAGTCTGAATGTGACATAAACTTAGTCTCAAGTGAAGCATTATTTGAATACAAAACTCATCAACAAGACCTCAGTGGGTCGACACACTGATGTTGGTTACCACACTGGTATCTTGTGGTTGGATGATAATTTTTAGATTTGCTCTGAATCTTTTTAAGAATCCAGCTTATTTCTCTTAAAGATAGTAGAATAAATGCTTCAATACCTTGTTGAAACAGATCTTTGAGAAGTTAAAGTCGTGAGTCATCTAGATTTTGACTCATAGCAAGTTTACGTATCTTCGAAGTTTGAATTGGTTGCACAAAGATTTAGTTATTTCTTTCCACTTTCCAAACTGTTTTCAAATTGGCTTAGACATGTATCTGATTTCTTTCGCAAAAGACCAGGTTTAGTCAATTAGAATTAGATAACTAAATTGAACATCCTAGATAGATGTTATGTTCAAGAACCTTTTCAATCTTCAAAAGATAATAAGTCTAGATGAACTTATTCTTGCTTCAAGTTATAGCATAAATGATCTTCTAGAGTCCAGTATACTCTAGAATAGAGAAGTTAGGAATTGCTCTTTAGATTGACAATTCCCAAGAACTTACAGTTAAAAGTCTTTGAGAAAAGTGTCCTAAGTTGGACAATTTTTCATTTTGAAATTGAATTGGTCAAGTTGGTATGGTTGACTCAATAGAAATGGTAAACTTTTTCCTACATTTTACCTAGGATTTTTTAAACCCATTTGGAGTCCTCTAGCCGGGTGAAAAAATCAAGTAACTGTTGGATCGGAGTTAACCATTGTACAAACATCTAAGTTAGATATTTGAGACTACCAAACCTTAAGTACTCCAAATCAAATTCAAGTGAATCAAGAGATCTCAAAGTCTTGCAAAGGATAAGAATCCCACCTTCATTAGTAAGTCCATGCATCAGTTATGCCTAGAAATGGACTAGTAATTTGAATCCACCTGTTGGAGATAGACGTCTGCGGAAGCACGCGAACAGCACAAGGAAGAAGAAGAAGCTTGGAGCACAAAACACACAATACTGAATGTATTACTAGAGAATGTACAAAAGATTAGTAGCCCATTAGGGCAATAGGCGTATATACAAGCTGGGGGAAAAAAACCTCCTAAAGAGGGAAAAAAGTGCCCCGGCGGTCCTAGAGTGTTCACACACATCACTACCTAAATATATCAATAAATCCCCCCTGGGAGTGATGCGGTGAACAAGGAGCTGGCACTCATGTATAAGGAAGTGCCAAGCTATGTGGAAATCACTCCACAAAAGGAAATAAGCCCAAAGCTTTGCGGAAAGCTTCAAACTTCTCCCTAGGCAGAGCCTTCGTGAAAAGTTCTGCAATGTTCTCCTGCGTGGGCACATATGCCAAGCTGATCTCCCCAGCAGAGAACCTCTCCCTGACATAGTGATAATGCACCTCAATGTGCTTAGTGCGAGCATGGAACACAGGGTTCCTCGCAACTGCCAATGCGCTCTGACTGTCAGTGAAGATGGTGGTGGCAGAAGACTGGCCAACACCCAAATCAGCCATAAGGCGTCTGAGCCACACACACTCAACAGTCGCTCTGAAAGCTGCCCTATACTCAGCCTCACAACTGGAAGTGGCCACAGTAGGCTACTTCCTTCTCAACCAAGATATACATGAGCTACCAAGCATGAAGCAAAAGCCACTGGTGGACACACGAGTGTCATAACAACCAGCCCAATTTGAGTCAGAAAAAGCATGCAAATCTGGCGGTAGTGATCCCCCCTTGGGATAAAACAACCCAAGTAGCCGAGTACCACTCAAGTAGCGAAAGATGCACTTAACCACCTTCCAATGCGTGACTCCTGGGCAATGCATAAACTTGCTCATCTGTGAGACAGCAAACTGAATATCTGGCCGAGTAATGCATAAGTAAATCAAGCATCCAACAGCCTGCTGATAGAGAACAACATCAAATGCATCTCCAGCATCATGAAGACTCAATCGTAAACCTGTCTCCATAGGAGTGGCAATAGGCTTACAATCTTCAAGGCCAAAACCCTGCAATAATGTGTCAATATATTTCGTTTGACACAAAGCCATTCCACCATCAACTTGCATAAATTGAATGCCCAAATAGTGATGCAAATGCCCCAAATCAGACATCTCAGATGAGGCATGCAAATCAGCCTTGAAATCAGCAATATGCTTCTCAATAGGACCAGTGAGTAGCATGTCGTCTACATAGACAACAATGATCATAAGCACATCATTAGCACGCTTAACATATAAGGTGCTTTCAGTTGGACTGTTCTCAAAACCATGTGCAATCAGATAGGCATGTATCTTCTCATACCAAGCACGTGGTGCTTGCTTTAACCCATATAACGCCTTCTTTAACCTGCACACCTGGTTTTCATGCCCGTTCTGCACAAAGCCACGGGGCTGAAAAACATACACTTCTTCATGCAAGTCACCATTCAGAAATGTTGTTTTAATGTCCAACTGATGTACATTCCAACCATGATGGGCTGCAAGTGCACAAATGCTCCGAACAGTAGTCATACGGCATGTAGGTGCAAAGGTCTCATCAAAATCAATGCCTCTTTCCTCCGCATAACCCTTTGCAACAAGCCTAGCCTTATACCTGTCAACTGTACCATCAGGTTTACGCTTCAGCTTGTATACCCACTTAGTGCCAATGGCCTTCTTGCCAGGAGGCAAGTCACATAAAGACCATGTACCATTCTTCATTATAGCATCATATTCAGATTGCATAGCAGCCATCCAATTTTTTGAATTCTGTGCTTCATCAAAAGAAACAGGCTCATTCTCATCACAGAGACTAGATGCAGCCATAGCATAGCAATCTGATGCAAAGGAGGCACTATGAGAGCCTGAACGAGTACGATATGACAAAGGTGCATCTAATTTGCTATCACGCAAAGTCTGCACCAGCCATTTTGGCATAGTTTTTGCCTGCTCAATATCAGCTCTCTCATCAGCAAGTAAATCTGCATCAGAAATGGAATGATCTGCATCATCATATGAAACCTGCAAAGGCTGAGAAGTTGCCTCATTAGGACCAGCACTAGACTGTCCACCTGTAAAAAGAGGCATCAAAGTATCATACATGTCTTTGGAGCTAACAGATGTCTCCTTAGTACATGAAAGCAATGGCTGAATAGCATGTTCCACAAAGACAACATCACGGCTAACCAGAATGCGTTTAGTCTGTGGATGATACAGACGATAGCCTTTACTTTCAGAACTGTACCCAACAAAAATACATTTTACTGCCTTATCATCCAATTTTTTGCGATGTTGTTCAGGCACTAATGCATATGCCAAACAACCAAAAACACGCAGATGAGCAACAGATGGCTTGCGGTCATGCCAAGCCTCATATGGAGTGATAGACTGCAACACTTTAGTGGGATACCTGTTCAGTACATATGCTGCACACATGACAGCCTCAAGCCAGAAACTATGTGGTAAAGCCTGACTTTTGACCATGCACCTCGCCATCTCCATGAGTGACCTGTTCTTTCGTTCAGCAACTCCATTCTGTTGAGGTGTATACGGCACTGTACATTGGTGTTTTATCCCATGTTCAGCGAGAAATGCATTAAAATCTGAAGACATATATTCCCCCCCTCGATCAGAACGGAGGGTGCCCATTTTACATGCTGACAGATTTTCAGCCAAAACCAAAAACTGCTTGAAGCACATGAACACTTCGGACTTTGCTTTGAGTGGATATACCCATGCATGCCTGGAAAAATCATCAATGAAAGTCATGAAGTAAAGGTAATTTCCAAAAGAGTGTGTCTGCATAGGACCACAGACATCACTATGTACAAGCTTCAATTTCTGCGTAGCCCGAACTGAACCATCTTTTGGAGAGGAAGAATGCTGCATTTTGCCCAAAATACAGCCTTCACAAACATGTTTTCCAGGAGCCTCAAGTTTGGGCAAAGAGGACACCATTTCAGATTTCTGCAGGCGTAGCAAACTAGCAAAATTCAGATGACCAAAGCGTGCATGCCAAAGCTTTGCATCTCACATAGCCTGAGAATCATGAACTGCACATGCCGAATCATTCACAGATCTTTCATAGTCTATGAGCTTATACAACCAACGACATAAGATGCCAGAAGCAATAATCACATCACCATTTGAGAGATCATGGACTGTACACCTGTCATCAACGAATTTCACAACCAAGCCAATCTTGGCTAATGCAAAAACTGATAACAGGTTCTTTTTGATCCCTGGCACAAATAAAGCATCTGACAAAGTGAAAGAACTACCATCAGCAGTAGTCAGAATGATCTTACCAACTCCCATAACAGGATAAGAGGAGTTATTGGCGCATGTGACAGTATTCCCTGTAGGGGCAGGCTCGAGTGAAGAGAAGAAACTGCACTGCGAGGTAATATGCTTGGTCGCCCCACTGTCAAAGTACCAAACATCTGAGTCTACTGCAGACATGCACTGATCATGAGAAGATGGGTCAAAACTGCAGACAGTAGTAAACGCCCATTCTTCTTCCTGCACAAGATTTGCAGACTCTGTTTTTGGTGTAGAGGCCTCTGCAACAACCATTCCAGCCTCTTTCTTCTTTGCCTCTTTAGTAGCCAGTTTTGGACAGTTCTTTATAATATGATCATTTCCTTTACAGTACTTGCAAAACAATTTTTGCTTTTCTGATTTCTTCTCATCTTTACCCTGGTTCTTCGATTGTGCAGCATTTGCAGATTTTTGCTTACTAATAGAAGAGCTCCATTTTCCTTTGCCCTTCTGACTAGCCAGGAAAGCTTGATCTGCAACACGCATAATGGACCTGTTCTGCCTGGACTGATCTTCCTGCAACAGAATAGAGACTAATTCCTCAAATGACAAGGCATTCGGATTGCCTTTCATCATCAACCGAAGAGTAGAGGCTGATATGAATCAGGAAGACCATTCAGAACGGTCTGCACAAGTGAGCTATCTGGTATAACCTCATCAGCAGAAATCAATTGTTCCTTCAGGTCTTTGATCTTTGTAAGAAAACTGTCCATAGAATCACCTTCATTCATGTGCTCACTCTCCAACTGTTTTCGGAGGTAAGCAACACGAGCCTCATTCCTAGCCTGGTACAAAGTGGTAAGTGTATCCCAAGCATCCTTTGCTGTTCTGCAAGAGCGAATGTGAGGAATAATGGCACGTTTGACAGACAAAGCTATCAATGCATGTGCTTGGGCATCTCTGCCATCCCAACGAATCTGCTCTGCAGTAGGTGCAATAGAAACAGCAGCACGAACAGGAATCTGTGGAATATCATCTTCGACACCATCTTCATCAGATCAAGCACCTCCAGCACCTGTATTTGTAGTACGTGTAGTCGTAGGTGTAACACGACGTCTTTCAACACCCTGCACAATGTTCCACAGTCCTTTTGCAACCAGTACATGT
Source organism: Ceratopteris richardii (assembly GCA_020310875.1). Taxonomy (NCBI): domain Eukaryota; kingdom Viridiplantae; phylum Streptophyta; class Polypodiopsida; order Polypodiales; family Pteridaceae; genus Ceratopteris; species Ceratopteris richardii. Next base: position 103,315,165 of record CM035440.1, on the reverse strand, counting down.
CGCATCATATAAGCCCATAATGGGTAGTTGGTACCATCCAACTTATCCTCAACAGCCAACATACGGAATACATCACTGCTTTCAGCCATGGCCGGTGACTAAAATACCTTGATGCAAAAAATTGACTGTATCTCAAAAAGTTGAACGGAACTGCCCAGACGAGTTCTGCTAGACCTGTAGCAGACTTCGAGACGCTTAAACTGGCGGACAGAAACTGGTATATACCTTTGGCACAAAAGGATGAAATAGCCTGCACAAGCGCTGCGATAGTGCGTTCGGAGGCTGAAACGAGCTCAAATCACGATTTCAGCACCACACAGCAAAGCTGTTTTGATCTCGGAAACACCCTGAGTATGCTCACCAAATTTCGTGCCAATCTGAGACTGCAAACGGAGGAGTGTCGACGGCGCCCTAGAAGAAGCGACGACCTGCTCTTATACCAATTGTTGGAGATAGACGTCTGCGGAAGCACGCGAACAGCACAAGGAAGAAGAAGAAGAAGCTTGGAGCACAAAACACACAATACTGAATGTATTACTAGAGAATGTACAAAAGATTAGTAGCCCATTAGGGCAATAGGCGTATATACAAGCCGGGGGAAAAAAACCTCCTAAAGAGGGAAAAAAGTGCCCGGGCGGTCCTAGAGTGTTCACACACATCACTACCTAAATATATCAACACCACCTAGTTCACATGTTTCTGCCTAGATCGGACATCCAGAAACTGTGAATTGGCCAAGGATGTGTTTAGATCCACCCTTATTATTCTTTCACTAGTTTGTACTTTGTTCAGTTCATCAAAGTGCAAAATGAGACAGTGTTTTGAATCACTTGGGTAGGGATGCCACCACAGAGATGAGACATGTTCTTCCAGTTTTAGAACATGACCATGTTCTTCCAGTTTTAGAACATGAGGCTCGGGGGTTGCCTACAGTATGTATATAGCTCTATTTTCGAGGACATAAATATTTTCCAAGTGGTGAAGAATGTAATAAAGTAAGTCTATGATCCAAGGGTCTGGCTGGTTCAGATAAATCTGAAATCGGACACCGTTTGGTCATCCGTGTGTATGACCAAAGATCTCGAGTTTAGACTTACTAGGAGGTCTTGTGCTCTTGTGAACAAGTGATCCACTTAGCTTAGTGGTTAAGTCTCAAGGATGTGAAGGAGGAGGTCTTGGGTTCAATCCCCATGGGGGACATGGGGAGAGTATTTTGCCCAAAGAGATCTAGAACCTTCTAGAAGCATCTATTTGAGTTAACTCGAGTTGACTGGGACACTTGGCGCACATGCAGTTACATGGCCGACACATGGCTGGCTGGTATCCACCTGCCCAAGAAGGCAGTCCCTTGGAGAGAGCTATATATAGAGGCATTTGGTTGGGAGGAGATTCATCTCTCTAGCATGTGGTGGTTGTAATCCTTGTTCTCTTGCAATTAGGATTTTAGGGTTTTTACACATGCATACACACATATA